>QKMX01131897.1:0-11596 GCA_003401595.1 Venustaconcha ellipsiformis
AAAATTCATTCCGAAACACACACATACTTTAACTACAGGGCCGTAACACCCTGTATGTGATAAACGCAAAGCTGGTTCTCAAATATGCGTGGGCCAAACAAAAACTGTTCACAAAAACGACCGTCCAATCCTAGTCAAATATTGCAGAAATTCGATTTTGATGGCGCAGCGGAGTTTAGGCTTATGTTCTTGTAAGAACGCTTTAGAGGTTAGCGTTCGACACCAAGATTCTTCATCAGACTTCATTGTTGACTGCGGTAAAAATATTCGCACCTTTAGGAAGTGCTTCCATATCCGAAGTTGATTGGCGATCAGGTGAAATCACATAGGAGTTATTCGCAGTCAGACTACTAAACGGTTGTAATTTGGTATTAAGTCATTTACAAGAAACTCTCAACACTAGCTAAATCTCAAGTGTGCAAAATCCCCTAGGGCAACACGTCAGCAAAAGTCACACCAAATTCCGGTCTTGTTAAAGAGATTGTAATCTTCGACGTAACGCTTTAGGTTCTATTTACAACAACTTATTGCATAGATTTCGCATGCAACTTGATGTGTTTCCACAAAAACACGAAGTGTTCATCAGAACTCATCATCGGTGATGTACGATCGAAGATCGTCGTAAACGTCATGGGTTCTTCTGGAAGTTTATGTACCGATGCACGATATGTTTTTCTGTCCATGATACCAGATGACAGCAGCCACTGTGATGTCAATGTGGTTTCATTAATGACCTTTGTGCATTGTTATTGGCATAGCTTGAGCTAATAGGTGTTTTTCATCAATATATGAAGTCGTTTCTGTCACACAGTCCACCAGACCTTCTCCTTGGTTTGGATGATGCTGCCACCATTATTGCATTATCTCCAGCCACGTATTTTATATTTCTTCAATTGTTTGTACAGGTGTTTGTTGTTGCATTGCAATTTGCCATATGTTTTCATCTTCCATTATGAGAAATCTAGGTTTTTGTGTGCGTGAAGGTGTCGATATTAAAGCAGTTGCTACACGTCTCTCCCGCGTTTGTTGTTGCGGAGAGTATTATGTTCTCTGCTTTAGGTGTGGCTGCAATAGGTCTTTCTTTGGGTTGTTTACTTGTAACATTTCGTTTTGCAGATTTAGGTAGACCTTTTTCTTTCTTTTTTTTGTTGTTCTGTTTGTTCCTGTATAGATGTGGATGTTTGCATTTCTTCTGTTGTTTTTGCACTTTTTTCGTGTGATGATTACTGCTGCAGGCATATTTAACTCTTTGCTTTGGAGGTGCAAATTCTGTGGCGTATGCTTCCTGAATGTACTTGTTACAATTCCTTTGTAAGATATGGAAGGTCAAGGTTGGTGCTAGCTCTCTAGGATGATTGGTTTTGTTCGTATAGTGTCATATGTTCTTTCTTTAAAGTTTCTCCTTCTTCTGCTCTTTCTCCTGTAAATACCTTTATATTTTGTGCTTAATGATTCCAACATTCAAAGGTATCTTGTTTCTTTCCAGTAAACTCCCCAAATATCATTTTAGGCTATTCAACGTTTATATATTTAGCACGTGTCCTTCATGGCATTTAAAGACGCAATCTTTCTTGTTACTGGATATGTTAATAGTCACATAAAAAGGTGTTTTAAAACTTGCCTGGCGAGCTCCTTCGTTAAAGCATGGAGGCGGTGTTACCAATTGCTACATGTATTTGATGGTATTACCAAATTCTGTCAATTGCTTCCCTAAATTGTGCATGATATACAAGGGTGTCTTTATATGTAAACTAATGGCTTCGCCAATTTCTCCAGCTTGTTCATTGATTTATTCATTCGCCATTTTGTAATAATCTTTGCAGTTGCTCTTTCGGCTTGTTGATATCCTGGTGCGTTTTTTCTATCTTACGAATTAAACTCGGTTCTTCTTCTGTTCTCGTTAGCGATGACACCTCTTCCACTCTTGGCTTTGTTTCCTTTTTAATATCCTCAGTACTTTTTCTCAATATCTTTTAAACCCTTAATAAATTCTTGGTTTCCACAAGCGTTTTGACGGCGTTGGTTTACATACTCTTCTATTTAATTATCATAGTCGCGTTCGACACGTTATTGTATGGACCCTCACGATATTTTCCCCAGTTGATTCTGGACGTTCTGGTCAAGTCAATAGTGAGAAAACTAATATGGAGCCATATTTTATCCTCGTAAACATATCATGTAAATTTTAGTCAGCTGCACACCAAGCACAATGGATACTTTCAAGATGATACGTCTCAATGACATGAAATATCATGAACATGTTACAGTTGTCAAGGATTGTTTTGTGAACATGTGCGTATCTCATGGATGTTTTTTGTGTCGACCATGTGAAAATATCTGCGTACGATTGATTTGTTTCTCGGGCATCACATCGTTGTAAACTATCAGATTGTTTTCACTTGCATCCAAATGTTGAATGGCATGTGCTTCATTGATAGTGGAAAGGAAATCAACAGTGTGTGGCTTCTCGATGAAGTTTTGTCACTCAACACTTGAAAAATATTTTACAACACTTTAACTCAGTTAACAACAGACGGCTCAATCTCGTACAATCCATTCCATTTCAACCATCTTAAAATAATATTCGTCAACAGTTGATTTTTTTCCTGATCCACTAGGACCAATGATTAGCACATGAACTGAGTTTAGAAATATATTAGATGGATTAGATGTTGCTTGCACAGAAGAATACATGATGGAAAATATTGATTTTTCTAAACGCATCTTTGAATGTTCTTTTTCATGATGTCATTAATGAAATTTCCCAGGACGCTATGATATAAATATCCTGATAAAAACTCATCCATTGACATAACAGTCAACTAAATGCTGGTGAGACACCAGCAAATCGTTTTGATGCTGTCTGTTACCGACATGATCTTTTCATAAACACACAATGATATCCTTGGACATCAATGTGCCGATGTAAATCTTATCCATGACTTAAATGCTATTAATCCTACACATGGACAACTAATCACAAGATGGATCATCAAACAAGGTATGAAAGCAAAGATTGTTTTAGGTGGTGGACAAAGTCCACTCATTCAACAAACTATAGTAGTACAAGCAAAACATCGAAGCGAAATGCCCGGCATCAGCAAAAATATAATAACAGCCCGAGTTTGTATTGAGAAGGTGAATCCACCGTGGAATAGTAAGGAAGTGTGGCAAAGGTCACTCATAGGGATGTTCGAGCATGGCTGGACAAACAACTTCTGAGAAGAATATACCTACATGTAACAATAAACATTTAAGTGAGTGGTTTTCGGTCCATATGCCTAATGAGGTTCATGAGGCTGATCTCTTGTTTCTTCCACATGATTCTGAAGTCGAGCAGTTGATACGAAAAGATTCTGCACGTATTGCAGATGTACTCGAACGTGGTTTTGCACGCGGACCACTCACATGACCACGATAGTCACAAGTGGATCCTGTTCAAGAATTATCCGGATCTGATTTTGCATTGAGTAAAATTTCGTGTTGGACATGTTAATATACATCGGGACAAGATAATGTGAATCGATTTAATCGCACACTTACGGAATAGTTATTCAGAAATCAATATTCACAGTAATTTATTAATAAAGCCTAAAGAGTGTCACAAATGGGTAGCACGACTTCCATTAATCAGAGCAGCATTGATTACTGAAAGCGGACACATGCTTGGATTAAAACTAGCTAGTACAATTCGACAACGTCCTGCTATTGATTGGTATGATCAGTCTATATGTTTACGGTCTCGAACCAGATTGATACTTCGAGATACTATCACAGTTGGAACAAAGCCTAGCATTTGTGAGGTAGGAATTGTAATTCGTTTCAGCGATTGCAGAACTGCCACCAATGTCTATTATGATGCACTTGTTTATTAACTTACTTTGTATCATTTGATTCATACTAACATTATGGTCAAACGTGCCGGTGGTGATTCAGATTGAGAGTACCCATCCCTTGATATTATATGATGAAAAACTCAAATTGGTGCACCAATATTCAACCAGACGATATCATATTTGCTGTACGTACGAATTCGCATCCCGTTTAAAGACATTACATTTTAATGTTACGCCGGAGATCCTTTTGTACAAACATGCTTAGGATCATGTATTTGGTTTTCTTAATGTTCTTGTGACCAGCCCCAATTTAATACAATTTAGATCATAGTCCCACATACTATTCGATCGGTTCATCCTATCATTCATCTTAGCATTTGCCAACAACCTTTTTATTGGCCTTACTAAACAACCGATGTTCTTTCGGATATCTGCTAGTATCAAATTCGTTTACTAAACTTAGTTCAGTCATGCCAGCTAACATCGTTTAGTTTATGATGTGTATCAAAAGCGGGTGTGTATTCATGTACAGCATTTTCTTGCTGAAGGATTGGAAGCGAGCCTTTGAAACATCTTGTTCACTATCTTTATTTTGTTCACTATTCCTAACAAAGTCTACTCTAATCCGCTTGCGTAGATTCTCCCTTGGCCTGCCGAATAGGGCATCATTCATTAGTTTCAAAATTCCTTTTTAAATTCATTGGTTGCCTTTCTGTGCATGTCTTTATTAAGCTGAATACACATAGCCATCCAAGTGCGCTGTCGAAATTATAGCACCTAATGGATACACAGCTGCAGATACAGCACAAGCTTTCTTACGTACAATGTATGATTTTGTTTTGTACTGAGACTTGGAACAAGCTTGATGCATTCAGTATATTTATTACATGCAGATTTATTCACGATTGAGCACTTATAAGGGAATATTCACCCACCTTTTACCGATAAAGCTTGTAGCGTTAATGGATAACCGTTGCATAAATCATGTAAATGTTCAGAGAATTCTAGACAAATTTCACAAAGAAATATCCACAGTCATTGTTGTTGTTGCACTCGTGTTTTATATATCAACGTTCGCCGGTTCAATCCACGAAAATTCACCAACAGATATTGTTGGATCATTCCCTATTTATAGAGGTTATTAGTATATAGATACATGACTTAGCTGTTGGGGCTAGTGGGATGACATGTCTTGGTTATTCGCGTTTTTTTTTTGTGGCTCGTCATTGAAATCACACCAGGAAGCGAGCGCTCGATAACCAAATGCTGGTCAATATCGGTGAACAATTTCATCTCGATTTTTGGTTTACATAACATATTCCAAACCATTCCTGGTGATGAGAAATTACGAGCGGAATCTAAGTTATGCACGTGTATGACACTGTCACAAATTATTTTAAACACATCAGCACGCAAAAACACAACAGTGAACAAATACAGATCATGATAGTTACCTATGGTTTGGCATTAGAATGCCGACCAATCTTTGCGTTCGCGTAGTCATAAACAAAAGTACCTTCGTGAGCCAAAGACAAATAAACTTCCTCGATAGGTGACAAATGATTTTCAGAAAATTTGTCCCAATCGTTCACTGGTTCGTATGGGTACAAATATTTCTATTTTACAGGCCATTGTTTTGTACGCAAGCTTCCAGGACACAAATCGATGCGTATGTTTGAAGTTTTCTTCCGCTAGATTATACACTAACTTATCCTAGGAAAAATTCAGAAACTGTAATGAATCGATGACCCAGTTGAAGTTTCTGCTTGTATAATCACACGACTATCATACCCAAGCAGGTTATGAAGTACTACAGGGAGTTTTTTATATTGACATATTCGTTATTGTAAATTACATAAGCTATGTGCTGATCCTCTCTACCCGCCAATGACGTGACAGTGATCTCGAAATTTAGAACCAGAACTTCCAGTCGCGGTGGAAGTGATAGATCTTTACTGATCCAGCTTGAGTGGCTGCAGTAAATTCACAATTATTAGCACGGGTTATAATTTTGTCTGTCGGTAAATACACCTGTTAACAAATCCATTTAGCCGTAACCTCAAGAGATTTAATAAAAACGGATACCGGGACTTGCTTTGCCACGATACAATATTGTTGGTTCAGTTTTCCCGTGGCATCTGGTTGTCATATATCAGAACTCGTGCTCTATAGTTGCTAAACCTGAGGTCATCTTCCACAGTGAAACGCTAGAAATTAAAAGTCCGCGTGGATGACACTCGGAACTTTCATCTATATTGTAGTGCAGTGAATTTGAGAATGTGTATGCCGGGCAGCGACATTATTGTCCGCCACAGCTTTTCATTGCTTAGGACACAGTAAATATCGAGGTTAAAGAGCACTTGTTGGGTGCAACATCTGGATGATATTTCTCACTCTCTTTCTTGCTGTACCGTTAAGTAACCGTGCAATATTCTTCATACATACGTAATGCTATATACCGATTCTGAACTATATTAGTTAGCATTAACAAATCAATCTTGGCTTGTTCGTGCTCTACATGTGCGCATACTGCAAGCAGAGAAAAGCTTTTTATCCTATTTAAACACATTAAGAGTAAAAACTGGATTAAATGTTTCAAATTTGTTCGGTGTGGCCCTAGTAACCTAGACGGGAAAATCTATATGACCAAATATGAGTTCCAGCTGACGCGCACGTCATAAATCTATTCACATCCTCTCCGGATACCCTTCAAGTCACTTGGTGATTGGACAGGAACAATGCAGCAGATGTGGATACACTGTGAGTTGTACCTGTTAAACTATGTTCATAGCATCGATTTTCACTGGACCGATATCACAGTGGCAGTCGGCATCCTCCTTGGTGACTGAGAACATATTTTGTATCACAATGCTCAACCCAATAGCATGAGGTACGGGTTATGTAAGGTGTCCAACATTGGCTGCTTTACTTAACGCTGGTCAGCATAGCGCGTTGACGGGAATCCCACCTTAGCGGTCGAACAATAACAATAAGACAACTCGCCGCTGGTGCGTGCCTGAAATAGACGCATATTAATGAACAGTATATTAGAAAATAGACCAGATAGAAGAACAGCTCAAGTTGGTCGAGAAGCTGTCAAATCATACCGAATAGCCGGCTTCATTTTAGTTAGGAGAAACCAAAGTAAAGGAGAACGATATGAAGCCGGTATTGGGTTTGCCATCAAACTACATATAGATACTAAGCTCACAAATCTCTCAAACGGAGGGAAAATGTTTCCGTTCGGGATCCTAATGGTCTGGAAAAAGACATGCAACTATTATCAGCGCCTATGTACACATCATGATGACCCCAGATGAGATCAAGGACACATTTTATGTAGACCAGAGTTTCCTTATTGAAGAATTACCAAAATAACAGACAAAATAGAATGGTCCTGGGTGAATGTCAATGCTGCAACTGGCACAGATCAGACATGACCATGTGTCATAGGCAAATATTCCTTAGGCAAATGCAACAAAATGGACTCAAATTACTCATAAAATGCGTTGGACACCACCTTTAATAACAATCACGGCCTTCCATCTACCAAATTGCTATAATACATCTTGGATGCATCCACGTTTAAACACTGTCATCTAGAGGAGACAGGTAGAATGTCAGAGTAACGAAGGCATGAAAAGAACGGAATGCTTTACTGAACACAGACTAAAGGTCTCAAAGCTCAACATCTTAATTAAGCATAGTAGACATAGTCAAAAAGTGCCCAAAATGATTGTTAACGTCAACTTGTCATCAGATAATGTGAAACACTCATTTGTTGAATAGCTGTGCAGCCAACTAAATGCAATCGATTTAAACCTCTAAAATATTGATGAAAACCATGCATGCAAATCGTTTGGTCCCGCCACACGTAAAATAAAGATTGGTTTGCTGAAAATTTTGTTATAGAGAATTCTGGATGGAAAGGCCCACATATAGGAAAGCATTGAATCAATGAAAAAGGCAGCCTTCTAAAACATCAACATGTTTATCCAGTACAAATACAGAATTGTATGATTCTTGGCTTATTAATGAGTCAAATGTGATTTAGTCGTACCGAACAGGAATGACATGAAGGAATTATATGACGTTTTGAAGACAACTACGAACATGAGGAACACATCCAATACTGAGTGCTGACAGCCCCACGCAGTTCTCTGAAGAAAAAAGATACTTCAGAGATTGCTAAAACACGTTTGCAATATCTAAATTAATAGTCATCAATATGCTAGGAGGCACTGCAATATGGAGATCAACATTGCTGATTCTCAGAGTAAAAATGAAAACAATTTATATGCTGTCAAATGGCAACTCACTTGGAGCCGATATTTTACCAGCCAAAGACAAGCACATGACACAAAAACTGTCTAAGCTATTACTGCTAATGCGGATTCAATTAAATATATACATCAGGAGTACAAGGATCAATAGTTCATCTGTTCAAGCGGAAGGCAACAAACAATCCTGCGTCAACCATTGGGTCATTTTGCTCTCAATATCCATGCCATAATTCAGCTTAATCGTCATGTGTATCACACCGATCAAGGCTTTCTGCCAGGGAATCCGTGTTCTTCAATGAGAGGAGACTGCAGCAAAAGAAGTAGTTACAGTTCGTGATCTATTAGGTGCTGACAACTGTTCTCTGAAGGCCAATGCTCCCTCTAAAATTCAACAGAGTATGGACCATTTCAGTTCAACTTGTTACAATTGTGGCCTCATTCAGTATGAAGGAGACAGAGGTGATGCACCAACCTGCATCAGGCAAGCATTACATAAAGCCTACAATCACAGTAAATGGCCAAATCTTCATGGCAATGGATACGTTCACCGGTGCTGCACATTGTCACATGCAGTCGATATCCGTCACGAAACCAATGCCTGAATTGCTAGGCAGACGGGGCCTTTGGCAGACTGCGAGCAAATGAGTTGGAGTACAGAATCCTCAGCTTACAAAAACAACTTAAGGTCTACAAAGCCTATGTGTGGTCGACTCAGCTGTATACTTGCAAAACTGGGACAATGTACAGATCCATTGAGAAGATGATGAATTATTTTCCTATGTGATGCCGGACGAAACTGACGAGGATAAGATGGCAGAACATTATATCAGATAGTGCGATTCTCACACGGGTATGCATTACAAGCATCGTCACTGTTGATAAAATCGCAATGGAGATGGATAGGCCATGTGAATAAGATGTCAGAAGGGCAGCGACCGAAAACTATCTTCTACGACGAACTGACGTACGGAAATCGATATCAGAGTTGTCGGAAGAAATCCTCAAAAGATTCCCTCAAGCCATCTATGAAATATTTCAATACTGATCACGAGGCTTCGGAAGATGTTGCCAAGGATCCCTCTACCGGCGTAGTATCATGCATATTGGACCTACAGACTTTGAACAGAGGAGACTCACAAAGACAGTATAGATGCACTTGAAACGCATATCTCTGAAATGCAGTACGTCCTCTTTTTATCAAGGAATCCCAAGCGGTATTTACTGTTAAGTGTACCATAGACAGTTAAGGGCACAACTTAGCCTCAGCTTCTTGTACTGTTGGCATATTGCTAAACATATGTGGATCAGCTTAACACAAAATTAAAGCTTATTATCTTTGTCAGAATGTTAGCATAATAATTGCAGGCAAAGTACAGCGTTGTTATGCCACTGACTGTGAATTAAAGGATACAAGTTCGATTCCGGTTAGTTAAAAAATGACACGTTTATTCCTACATTCTGATCAATGGCGTAGGACAAAATGGCGAGTCTCTAACATAGCAATAATATCAACTATGTCGACATGGGCTAAGGGAAAGACTATGCAGATAAATTCACACACACAACACGCACGAACGAACACACGTACGCGCACACACATACTTTGTGAAATTATAACAAACAAAGTGGAGATAACGTTCTTACCCTGAAGGGAATTGTTCCTTTGATCCCCAGTCTTTTCTCGGCGGGGTTGGTATGAAGTAGCAGGAACCGCTGTGTTCATTTCACAACTGTGACGAAGTGTAAAAGGAGGCGTAGTACAGGAGAAACCAAAACAACGAAGAGTGGTTGTAAAGGATCAAGCACGTTCATCCTGCAAAATATTATTTTTTTAAAATAGAATCCCTACGGAAATAAATAGAAAGTATCCTTAGAGGAAGACTTCGATTCTATATTATTATTGGGCTTACTGAACATATATTGAATGTGTATGCATACCGTGCTCAATGTCTCTTTGTTATCTTTGCCTTTCTTCTTTAATCTTTAATGATAGGATTAATTTTGTCGGGCACGTCTTTGTTCAATGTCTGCCAGTTTCAAAAAACATATGTACGATAAATTTCATGTTGTTTCAAATGTTGCGTATAAACGGATGACTAAACAATGCAACCGGACGTATTGCTTAGACACGTGCATAGGATACCAAAACAATGCGACCTGACGTATTGCCTAGACACGTGCATAGGATACCTAAACAATGCAACCTGACGTATTGCCTAGACACGTGCATAGGATAACTAAACAATGCAACCTGACGTATTGCCTAGACACGTGCATAGGACCACTAAACAATGCAACCGGACGTATTGCCTAGACATGTGCATAGGATAAAAAAACCCATGCAACCTGACGTATTGCCTAGACACGTTCATATGATAATTTAGTCGATCTATAACGAATACAAAACTACACAGTGGCTTACAAACATGAAATGGTGACTTTTTTTTACAAATAGGTTTTACTAATCTAATGTTCTATTCACGAGCAAGTGATTCCAAAGGAACTAATATATTAAGCAAATCAGAATTATCAGTAAAATCAACCCGATGTGTAATATTGTGTACCGTGCCATAAAACCAAATTCTAGTTAACCTCTGTTTTATTCTTGCGATTATTCCACATTCGATGTGAAGGACATAATACTTAAAGAAAAGAACTGAAAAAGAAATACTAAGCAGTCTTTTCAATCAACGATGTGGACGTTTGTAATTTAATTGTAACGGCTAGATTTTGGTCCTTGACAGCAACATGCATTTTTGTTTACACGTTTGCTAATTTTCTTATACGCGTAAACGTTGCAACCTTAATGTGGGGTTCAGGAAGCAAGATTGTTTTTGCATAATCGACTGTTTGACGAGCGTATATGTGTATTGAGTCCTGTTCTGAACAAACCAATGCATGAGTTATTTCATGCACATGAATGAAATAACGTTCCTCTGACACTAATATTGTATATACAATTGCTGGATGCATCTCACATTTTCATACTATTGCCAAATCATTGTGTAACATCTGTGGCTTTATAAACTGTACAGAGCTAAGCTAGCATAGTTCAGGTAATGAGCCTGTAATTTTCTTACCGTATAAAATGTGCAACTGACCTTGGAAGTGACCTGAAATATCACTCATCAGGCAATAATAATCCCCGTACGTTGAGAATCAGATAACATATTTCACTGTAACACGTGCACGTTTGATTGTGGACATTTTATGGTTGCTCGAAAACGTTATTGCCTGACACTAATCTCAGTTTTGTATAATCATTTAAATATGCTTCATGTATCAACCCACAACGTCTCAAAGGAAATGATGCACTCATGGGCGCCAGCAGGACCCTTTGCATGGGGGTCAGGAATTTTTCAGAGAGGGGGTCAGTGAGTGAAGGCCGCGAGTTTGTATTAGAAGCTGTCTGAAACTAAAACGGAGATTTGCTAAGTGTTTTGAACAGAATCTTGTGACGTTGGAATATATATATAT
>QKMX01131911.1:0-10056 GCA_003401595.1 Venustaconcha ellipsiformis
ACACACACACACACACTTAAACTACAGGGTCGTAACAGTGGGAAGTCGTAATTGTCCACTGTCTTGTTAAAAATGACAACAAGGTGGGCTTCACTAATCTGTGTTAATTCAACTGGATTGTGGTGAGATGAACAAGAGGCAAATCAGCACGATGTCTGCTATTCATAAATTTTGCTGAGACAATATGAAACAATAACTGTCCACCATAAGGGTTAGATAAGTGTTCCACAAACAAAAAATGTTTTTATTTTGTGATCCTTGACTGTATCCGTTAGGAACTGATATTTATGCCTCCGATTAGGCAGGTTTCGGTGTGCATTCAAAACAATTAAATCAAAAACAGTGTCTTATTTGGGAAGAACTACTGCATTTCATTAAAACATTACAGAGATATTAAAAATTGTCATCTAAGAATTTTGTTTCAGCATTTGCATTGTCCTTGTCAAAGATGTGTTTTAATACGTTTGATAATTCTTTAGTGAAACCAGTAATCATTCCCAATATCATCTAATGTAGTGAAATTTATTTCAAATCCTACCAAACAAGTGTTAGAATTTATGAACAAGCACGAGTTCTTTGAGCTTGCTTGACAGTATGATCTTCCTGAATTGAAAGAATGTTTACGAAGATATGAGATAAAGAATATTTGGATTCAATATCTTACGGATAATGATTTAGCTTCAGGAAGAAATGGAAATACAAATTCAAAAAGATTTAAAGGAAAAAACAAATGCAAAGGAAGAGGCAGATATGACTTAGAGAGATAAATATAAATGCGGAGAGAGATAGAAGGAAAAAGCAGAGAGAGAAAGAAGATACAGAAATACAAATACAGAGAGAATAAAGGGAAAGACAATAAGTAAAATAAATTAGAAATACAAATGCAGAGAGTAAATGTGGAGAGGGAAGTACAAAGACAAAAGCAGAGAGAAGAAATATAGATCAAATATAGATTCAATGAATTACAACGAACGGGCAGTCATCCACGCCCATTACACACAGGTTCAGGTTTTGATGCTATAAAAATATTAAATTACTAGCCCAATTTCAGGGAAACAACATTCTCTTCTTTTTGAGAAAATTGCTGCAAACTTGCATTGGCCAAGCCATCACTGAAGTGTCATTGCAAAGTGTACTTATCTGCATATTTCTTAATAAACATTTACATCGGCACAACAAAGTGCTGATTATGTTGTAGCTGGGGAAAGTATCTTGAAGGGTTACGAATTCATGCCAAAGTGACAAAGGTTTAAAATTGCAGAAAAAACTGGACAATCCCATAATGAATTTACAGTGGGAAAGAATAGTAATTTTATAAGTGGTGCTAAGGAGGTTGATAAAGATAACGAAACCCCATAAATCGAAAAGTTCAAGAATTGCATCCGTAGTGATGTCAACAACTATTTTGTGAGAAAAAGGTAAAAACTTTGGAAAATGCTGCTCGCGCAGCTGTTTGTGTTTCCTTGAATCACACTGTTTCGTTTGTTAATAAGTCCTCGATTCAGCTGGTTTTTGGTAAAACAAAATCGTCCCAATTTTAACCGGTACATCCAAATTTCAATCTGACACAACCTTTAGAAAACAAACCTATGATGAGGATGATCAGAAAGTATTATTTCCTACAAATTTCACTTATTGTAAAAGAAAGGGAATACCATTTGAGATAGCTATGGATTGAAGAATAAGCATAGAATTTAGAGAGCACTTTCCAATTGCTCTTATTTCAAGCAGGTCAAGAACAATACATTGGTTCAGTCAAATAATCCCCAGTCTGATTATATTATGGATAATTATGAACCATTCATGTCAAAAGATTCTATATCAATTTTTGGCGTTCTTCCAAGTCTATCCCAATTAATAGATTAAGAGACACATAAGCTTCTCAGACTGTTATGAGGTGTTTTGCCTTTGTCTGAGCAGTTTTCGTCTAGTGAATGTTTGTCAATGTTATTCTCTATTGTGTCAAATTAAAATCACGCATAGTCTCATGACCCGTGATTGTCGGAACAATTACTTCTTTTTCCCATTGAGGTCATACATTTATTACTAGACAGTAACTTAGCTGAAGAGTAGGCTGTCATTATTTGAGTTCTAACTGACAAACCTAGTTTAGATCAAAACGTTGATCCTGTTAAGATCAAAATCCCTGATTTACACCCAGCTTGTGCCGTTACCAGAGCTATGCAAAAACTCTTAAGAATGTTGTTGATCATGAAATTATTCCTTTAGCTCACACATTTATTGGTCAGACTTTTGATGAGGTCAATTTTGCTCATAATAATCAATAATTAGATATTCATAACGTAATCCTCTTTCTACTACTCAATCGCTATATTCTAATCAGGGTGACTCAAGACTCCTACTCATTGTCGAAAATGAACAAGATCCTGAGATCTCCTGTTTGCTAATTCACACATTTTTCAATTTGCTACTGTTGTGAAAATTGTAGTGGTTGTAAGAAAATTTAAACCACCTGAGCTATCACATTGTTGTTTCGAAGTCATATCGACAGGAAATTCTCAGTCTAACCCATGACACTCCCCTTGCTGGTCATTTAGGAATCAGTAAGACGTATCATAAGGTCTTGAATCAGTTTTATTAACCGAGAATGAAAAGTGATGATTCTAAATAGTGTATATTTTGTCAACTTTGTCAAAAAGTAGGAACATCAATCAGATGATAACTAATGTTCATCAGCAATCTATTCCTGTATTTGCTAAACTACTTAGCATAATGGTAGACTGTGTCGATCTCTTATCTAAGACGTTGCCAGGCAACCAATACGTGTTGACCATAATGTTTGTCTCTATAAGATTTCCAAAGGTAGATCCTTTGAAGAATATTACAAATAAAACTATAGCAAAATCTTTGATAAGTTCCTTTACACGTGTTGGCCCTCCAAAATCTGTCAAATCGGCTCAAGGGTATATCGGGAATTTTCCAAAAAATTATGCATGAATTAGAATGAATTTGGAATGATTTCATCATATGTTGAAGAACATAATGCTTTGATAAGGGAAAATAATAGACGAGGGTATTTTTATGCTGTTCAAGGATCATCAGATTTTAGTCCTTTTCAAATCGTGCTTTTTGGATACACTAAACTTGGATCAACCTAAGTTGTTAAAAGAAACATCTTTTTTTCAAAAGAAGATTACAAGGTTAATCTTCTTGATTATGCCTATGATTCCAAATATAACTTGTCATGAAGTAGAAAGACTTAATTTTCATTTTACTCAGTCAAAACTGAAACTAAGGGTATGACAGGAATAAAAAGGAGAAATTTCAGCTTGATGTTAGAGTTTTCTTACTCTTCTGCTTAAACCTCAAAATCGTCTTCAGGTTAAATTTTATTGTCCTGGTACAATTGAAAGAAAAGTAAATGATTTATATAATATTAATAAATATTATCAATAGCCAATATAATCAAAATATAGAATAAACGCAATAATAAAACGAAAAAGGAATCATCTTGAGATATCACGAAATATATGATGCGTTCATATTTTGTGGAATACGATGATTATTAAAATTTAAACACATCGAAAACATCACAACAGACGTTTTGATACACTAGATTATTTAGAGACTACATGTATATAAACCTATCCTAGCGTCTGTATAATATATATTGTTGTATAAAGTAGCAATAAACAATTACCATGGAAATGGATAATTATGATGTGATTATCCTTTGATTCTGGAATGGTCAACGATACGTCCTGTAATCGTCATACATCAAAGAGATTCTGGATTTGTCGCAGTGTCAAACATTTCTAGAAAGGTGTCTGAAATCAAATACAATATAAGATAAGAATAGACGGGATAAACAGAGCAGAACGAAGCAATGGGTCAGGAAAGAATATTCAAAGAATAAGTGAATATCTTCATCGAAACAGGTGATAAAGTTTCTCTCCATCTTGCTACTTCTCACTTAAAATATATCCAATTCATTTTTTATTTTCTTCCATATATCATGATATATTTCTGGTCATGACTTAAACTAATTATTTATTCTATCTAAATTGCATTATGATGGTCTATCTGCATGGCCAGTTGTTTGTTTCGGAGCATAAAAGAAACAAATACTCTCATTATTTGTATATTTATAGAAGCTTGTTTGATCTTAGTCAGTTTAGGTAAATCTATGTATGAGCTTCACCTATGCTGTTGGTATCTATGTAAAACGTCAAATATTCAGTTCTGTCAAGCACACATATTATATATGCACTCATTTTCTGCCAAGATGTAGTATGCACAATATTAAACGACATTCTCCATTTCGATTTTATTTCAATCAGAAACTTTGTCTTGAAGTAACAAGATTTATGCTCGTTCTACCTTCTTGGTGTTTCGTTTCTTAAGACGCATCGTAAGGTCGAATAATTGATAAATTAAATATATTCAAAACATTTTCTTGAAATGAAATGTAGTATGTTGCTGAACCACTTCAATTACAAAGATGAATTTAACACCCATTGGAAGCCTTGTGTCAAAAACAAAAGGCTAGTTGCTCTAGAAGTAATTAAAATAAGCTATAGTGGATATAATATCCAGCAATTTAGATAACATTAATAAACAAACAAATAATTAGTTACTGTCTCCCAATATAAATATCAAATGAGTTAGATACTAGATCGCATAATTTTGTATCCCATTTGTACGAATTTATGGTAGTAAAATAAGTAACAGAAAGTAGCAAAACAAAATTTTAAAACTTCACAAATTATTTCATTTTCAAAGTTATAAATGAAAATGTGAAAGGAACATAGTGTCAAAAGAATGAAAAGTTCCGTATTCATTTCAGAACCAGAAATGTACTAGCCAGCCAAGGATCTCGACGTTTTCAAAATGGCGTTGTCTAAAACTCTTTGGAATAACTCTCATTAGTTTCAAAATAATATTTTATTTCAATGAACACGTTCTATTTCCACTGAACAGTCCAAACAAATTGTGTTTTTCTCTCAAATGGTATCTAATTACAAGATAAATTACCTCAGCATACTTTATAATACAACATGAAAACAAAAATAAGAATGACTCCAAATAGGAATGAAATTTGATTGCTCACTCCTCCCCTAATAGAAAAAAAAATCTATTTCGACTATATTTCACAATATACTACACGCGATAGATCGTACTGCTCAATAAATATTTCGAAATACAAATTCGTGTGACCTTGCCCTTCCAATGTAAGATTACTTAATTCTTCTACAACCGTTCAAATCCCACCAGTCAATGAAAATTAACACCAAGTCGTCAACAAGTCTTATTATTAAGATTCTTATTAGTAATTGTCAACACATATATAAGCATCTATTTATAGATCCTATGTAATTGCATGCTCTTAATATTTCCAAAGCAGATCTAGTAACGAAGGCAAATCTAACTAAAGATAACCACCAGTTTACAGCCATGAATGCAAATTACAGGAGTTAGATAAAATCATCTACCAGTTGTTACAAATATTTAGCTAGATTCTTAGACTCCAAAACCGAAAGATCCATTCTCCAGGGCACACATGCTAACTCTTATGAAGCTTTCATTTTCATTGGTTTGGGATCGCTTTCAGTGGTGAAGATATAGTTTGCAATTCTGTTACAGATAATAAGAAATAAAATAAACTTGTTGTTTTAAATTATAAACAAAATAATTGTTCAAAAAAGTTCAATGTCTCTTTATAATCATTTCGTGTTCTGATTCTCAAGGCTAAAAAAACCAAACAAATAGAATGGTATTTGTTGCCTCCAGCTTGACTTGCTGTATGTGTTTTGAGCCCGAAATATGCATTTCACAATCGTATCTACATGTGATAGACGCTCCGTATTTTTCCGCCACTTTGTCTAGACAATAGAACAATCGTTGTTTGTACCACATTCAAGTACAAAGGCCACTTACTTGCGTATTCGAGTTGAGACATCTAGCACTAGTTGGATGAGGATTACATAGTTAACCATGCTTTTGTTTGTTGATGTTTAAATCTTTGTTTTTCTTTTTCTCTTGAGTAAATTTATTCAATACTGATACTCGGGTTATGCTTTTCACGCTCGGACCTAAATAATATTGTAGCTTTGATTATATTTGGTAAATAAAATGCATCTTTGTCAGAAAGAAAAAAAAATATTTAATGGTTTGAAGTTCCTTACAAGTGGTTCGATTTTGATGAATATATTTTACTGCTGAAAATACAATCTTTTACATGCATGCATTACAGCCCCAATGCCGCCGTTTATCATAAATTTACTTTCACCATTCTTCCAATATAACCAGCGTTTGAAAGGAAAGAAATGGTTTGTAAAAAACTATGTTATAAACCGTTGTTTTGAAATAATCTTCATGTTAGGTTTAAAAGACTTTCAAGTATACAGTCTATGATTAAGAGATGTCACTCCTTAATTCAATAACGAAGTCACTAGTAATCCTATTCTTTTTCGGGAGCACGCAAAGTAGTGATGTGATACATTTTACTAATCTAATAATAACAACATTCGTACGTGGTGCACAAATTGATTTGCGGGTGGATCAAGAAACGCAGACCAGCTCCCTTTTTGAAGCGGATCTGAGTATAAAAAGCGTGCATTATATAACAATAAGACTAGGGTGAATATTGATGATCAGCTGGGGAGCTTGAATAATCTGAAAGGAGAACTTGGGCTGAGGACATCCAACACAGCATGATGTTTGCTTTTATGATACAATGGTGACGTCTTCAAATCTGTTTTAAAGTTTTGGACTGAAATCGATTTTCCTACGGATTAATTCGTACTCACGTGAAAAATTAAAGAAAAATCTCATTTCGAGGGAGAAATTACATGGCTCATAATTTGATGAAATGTCGATATTATCTGGTTTAAGCGAAAACCAACGGTGTTCAGGACCAATATTTTTCAAGATTCAGTATTATTGGCAAATAAGACTTTTTGCACGTAACGGCGGCGTTAGTGCTGGAAATGTATATACAATTTACTTAATTACCATTCGTTATCACGTTAATTTGATTAGATGTAATGCGACATTGTTTTCTCTTTTCATTTATTTCAAATAATTTGGAGCATGATGCATGTATACAGTTTGGTAAACCCAATAAGTACGATTTGTTTCCAGTGAGCGGTTTGGTCACATGTATTTAGTTGAATTGCATGCGTTTTCGCCAGGTAAACTGGAGTGTGCAGCCTTATGAAACAAATGGACAAGCAAACAGAAAAAGTAGACTCAATAGCATGTCCTATGTACCAAATGTAATAAACATTATGAACTTTGCGTTTTTAAGGTCACTGAGTTCCAGATTAGAGCACTGAATTCTGGGGCTGCACAACACTTTAAATGAGAATGGTTTTCGTTTAACAAAATATCTCTCCCTTTCTCTTTTAACCGCCCAGCATCATATATTTTTGAAGAAAGTATCCATAAGAATGTCTTTTAAAAAATCGCAAAATAGACCATTAGCAGAGAGTTATTTTCCTCTGGAAAAGACTAAACAGGACGTGTACTTAAGATAACGGAAAAAAATGGTGGCCTTTTTTAGTAGATTGAATGCAATTAAAATTGACAGATGAATGCGTCTCGAATATACAATATATTTTCTATTATCAAAAATTGTTTAATGACCGAATGAATAAATAAATAAATTCTCTTAAAACTTGGGTCTAAAACACACCTGTCTTACCCGAGTAAAACTATTAAAACTGGTATTTTCTGAATCACTTTGTTAGCAGCTTAGAATTATATTGTATCATAAAATTGTTGAATACTAAATTGTGAGTTAACGTGTGTTACTGTATATGTATTATACAAGACAATTATGTTTATGTTTATTTTACCAAATAGGCTCTACTACTGTTACACTTAAGATTGCTATGAAAATACGCATTTTTGCACTATATTTAGCATAAACGCTATTTGACACATGCGTGAGTATTTTTCAGGTTAATGATGAGACATTTGTCAAGGACTAGATGGAACCATTTCTATGCTGTCTAGAGGTACATGATGGAATATATTCTGTACTAAATAGATGTATAATATGGAGCCTTTCCTGTACTATATCGAAAAACAAGATGGAGCCTTTTCTATACTGTATACAAGTACAAGATGCAACTTCCTCAGTGCCATACTGGGCACAAGATACAAATGTTTTTTTCTACTGTATGGGTAGAAAATGGGAACTCTACTGTATAGCTGTAAAAGATGGAACATTTTGTAAACAATATGCAGTGTATTATCAAAACATTTATATTACAATGAGGTACAAGATACAGTCTTTTCTGTACAATCTGATGTACAAAGTGGAACCTTTTCTGAAATATACAGAAGTGACGATGCGGAGTTTGGGTTTTAATGCGCATCAGCACAAAATTTATACACAAGTACAAGATATAACCTTTTCTATACTGTAAAGAAGTGCAATTCTTTTACTATAAATACAAAATACTTTTTGTTTTTTCTCTACAAAAATAAGACACACTAGCAAGCTTTTTCTGTAATATACCGTCCTACACAATGGGGCCTTTTCTGTACCGCAGATGCATAAGATTGCCTTTTCCACAACCCTTCGGAAAGTAAAGGAATAAGTGCACTACCTTTACGAAATCAGAATGCAAATAAGGGATTTTTATGATGTAAAAATAGGATAAAATCTCTGTAAATTACCGGGGAAAAAATAAAACCACTACTCGATTGCGTTTCTTAACTTGGTACAAGCATTCTTTCTTAAATGCTGTTCTTATAATTCAGGTTGCATCTATCTTCTTAAGCAATGATCCACATCACCGGAACCTTATTCGATGTATTACTCATGCCCACTGTCGTTGATTTTAACAGGGATAGTGAGGTCACTTGGAAAAAGTAGAGAACAGATAAGGAGTCTGATTCAGAATAGTAGTACAAATTAACACCGCTTTAACGACTGACGAAGGGACCTTTTCTATACTATACAGATGTATAAGCTGAGCCTTTTCTCTACTATATATATATATATAGTATTTCTGTACTATACTGAGGTGCAATACTGTGTCTTTCTTGTAATATATCAAGGTGCCAGATGTGACCTTTTATGAAATATAAAATGTATAAGATGGAAAATGTACATACTTAACACTGTAGATGATCGTCCTTCGATTTCGATGATAACCATGATGTTACTATCATTTATGAATACACGAGACGCTGATGAAGCTAATTTTAGCTCTGAAATAAGTGTGCCACAATGGACAGGAGATGCCGCTTACAGTTGCTTGATAAATAGAGGATGTGCTATTTTACAGTTGCTTGATAAATAGAGGATGTGCTATTGTTCTGGGAATAACGCTGTTAAAGGTTCTGAATAGCCTTTGCAATTCTCCTCAGTTCAAAGTCTCACAAGCCAGAATGGATAAGACTGCTCCAGGTGGATCGATTCCGTAGAAGATATTCCCATGATTCAGGATCAATGGTGAAAGTTTCCGAGACTGTGATTTCGTTAGCAAGGTGTGGATGCTTGGAAAGTCTGCCCTTGTGAGCACCTCTGTTTGGGCTCCTGTCTTACCGTCTTATTCTCAACATGTTCCTCAGTTCAGTTTCTTGGCAAGGTGTGTTTATAACGTCCTGGTGTCGGATCCAATCAACATTGTAATGAAAATAATGCTCATATGGACCGTCATTTGTGTTTGCAGACTGATGTCACTGCGCTCCACTACGTGTGTGCTTGGTCTGCCAAAGGTAACACATGCTATAGCAATCCTGGCGTTGGTTTCATCATCGATGTGGAATACGTGTGACAGTGTACTTCTGAGATAGGTGACCTTGTCCAAAGTCAGGAGGGTGTGGCCATTTACTGTCATGGTAGGCTCCTGGTGCTGGTTAGATCATCACTCTGTCTTCTTGATACTGCAACAGGCTGACGTGGTCCATATTCTGTTTTATGCCAGGCTAAGATTTGTGACAAGCTAACGAACAATGATCCATGCCTCTGTCAGACTTATATTGGCATTCATGGAAAAGTTTACAGCAAATAAGAGATCGCGAACAGTCACTTCGGTTTTGCCAGTAGTCTCCTCGGATTAAAGATCTTGCCATATA
>QKMX01131912.1:1350-12385 GCA_003401595.1 Venustaconcha ellipsiformis
ACCTTGTGATGCCAATCATTTTGTGGGCCACAGGATACATCTTGACAGGCTGCATGCAGCCTGTGGGCAGTGTGTTTGAGACCCCTGGTATACAGTCTCTCTCTCATTCTCAAAAAACACAAACATGGGCATGAGGTCACAATTTTCTCTCAGCAAAAGAGTAACAAAAGCTCCAGGCAATATAAGGCAATTATCTATATGAACTAAATCTACTCTTGGGTATTACAGACTGGTGAAAATTCTATATACTGCCAAGCATCTGTAAATAATCCTGTAGAAAGCTTATGTAATTTTTCACCTATTATTTTCATCCCACAGAATTTATTCCCAATGTGAACTAGAACTGACCTGGGCCTAAGCACCTTGGCAGGTCAATATATGCCCTGGGGCTAATGTAAACTGCAGGTATAATATTTGCCATTTTATGTCCATTGAGTGAATATACACAGATTTGCAAATCCACTTGCCTGACTACAGGGACAAGCTCAAATTTGGCTCAGGCAAGCTCAAGTCACAAAAGTATTGGCCAGCAGGCAAATAAGGAAAAACACTTGAGTGGAAGAAAGAGGTCATGTTTTATTTGTAATACTGTATAAAACTCTGCAAGTTTTATTTTCTCTGATCTCACCACTGTACATATATCAGTATTTATATGTACCACATTCTACTATTACACAACTGGCTACAGTTTTGAGTTTTGTTCATCTATAATATGTCATTTCATTTTTCTATCATATGTCATTTCCATCTTTTAGTCATTATCCAGGTTAGTCTCACATTCTTATTGCACACGTGAGAATGTGAATATTTACTATTTAAAGCAAGTTTTGACAAATAAAGAATCAATATTTATATTGTAACATATCAGTTACATTACAATCATAATATTTGCATGGATTCTATGACTTTTAGGTACTAATCTAGCCTCTTGCAGTTTGCAAGCTTGCAGACTCTATATAATCAGCTTGTCAAATATTTTTTTGAGGCATGCCACAGATTTCAAGATGAGATGTTAATTGGTAATAACAGGTGTTTTTGGAAGCAAAAGGCAGTCACCTGTAACAATTAACCACCATGAAGATTTCATTCAAAGTGTTACTGATGTACAGAAAATGTAGGACCTGCAAACAATGTTTATGATCTGCTGTTTACTTCATAATTACAGGAAACCAGTACATAATTACAACCTGGCAAACAATTTAATGGATCTTATAATAAGTTTATTTACTAGTATATGGTATTAATGTGTCAACGAAGACAGAAGGAATGCAATTTTCTTAATATATCCCTTTTTTATAAATTGACTCATCAAATTGTTTAATTCCTGATAATTATGGCCAAAGCATTGAGATTCCAATAACTGTCCTAGTTATGACCAAAAGGTTAAGTCACTGGGGTTAAGGATTAATCTGAGGTCATTATTATGTGTAAGTATATCCTTTTTTCATGCCCCTCCAATGTATGTATGGTTATAGGGTTAATATTCTAATGATTTTTCTGTTTTGACCCCGAGGCTATGTCCCTGGGGATAGGGAAAGACCCCAGTATTACCACTTGGGTTATCAATCACATATGCCAATGAGATAAACAACTTGTACAGGTATTGGCACAAAATACACTATAGGACTATCACTGACCAGCATGTCATGTGTCTAGCTTGAATGAAGAATGAGGATTTCTATGCTATTACACACATATTTGAGCCCAACATGTAAGGACAAAATGTGTCACCAAATCTCTGCACTTTTTTAAAAGCAAGAAAATAAATGTTAATATGTCTAGAACTTGACCTTAAATCTTTAGATTCAATGTTAAGTGGCACTGCTGACAATATATTAAAATTTGCTGGTGGAATCACAAATGCCTTACACCTATGTTAAAGATGTCAAAACAATGTGGGTATTTTAATTATGTTGAAGATGAAAAATCAGACGCACTGCTCAACTAAGTCAGATACTATAATTCAGTCCAAGTCATGCAAAGAACATACTGACCATCTGAGTTCATACTGATAGCAACAGAATAAAAATACTGACCATTTGAATTAATACTGATATCAACAGTATAAAAATAATGACCATTTGAGTTCATATTGATATTAATAGTATAAAAATACTGATCATTTGAGTTCATACTGATAGTGCCAGTATAAAAATACTGACCATCTAAATTAATACTGATAGCAACAGTATAAAAATACTGACCATTTGAGTTCATATTGATAGCAGCAATATAAAAATACTGACCATCTGAGTTCATTTTGATAGTGACATCATAAAAATATTGACCATTTGAGTTCATATGATAGTGACAGTATAAAAATACTGACTATTCGAGTTCATATTGATAGTGACTATATAAATACTGTACTGAACATCTGAGTTCATTACTGTAGTGACATTATAAACATACTGACCATCTAAGTTCATATTGATAGCAACAGCATATACAGAAAAAGGGCTTTGTTGCTGATATCCTTGGAGTGCTCTGGTAGCTGATGACAACAGATAATAAAAATACATAAATGAGGTAGGTATGGAAATAATAACTTGATAAAATGAATAAACTTTATGTCCCTCACCCCTTTTTTTAGAATAAAGGCTAAAATTAAAATATCAGGCTTTCTACAGGTGTATGAGACTACAATAAGCATGCATGAAGCAGTAAATGAAAATAACAGTTGTCTGAATATGCCACTGATATACACAGTAAATAGAAATATGAACTATTGTCTGAGTATGCCTTTGATATACAGTAAATAGAAACAACTATTGACTGGGTATGCCTTTGATATACAGTAAATAGAAATATCAAATAATGCCTGAGTATGCCTTTGATATACAGTATATTGAAATATCAACTACTGACAGTATGCCTTTGATATACAGTAAAAAGAAATATCAACTACTGTCTGAGTATGGCTTCGATATACAGTTAATAGAAATAACAAATAATGTTTGATATACAACTGTTCTTTCAAATTCAAGTTAATACTTAGCAACAGTTTCACCTCATCCTCTCTCTTAGGAAATGAGTATTCAATAAACAAATTTTTAAATATTAGATACACATAAAAGAATGTTTTCTTTCTAACTACTAAGGATGAAGAATACGGTACTGACTATCTTATATAGGCCCATCATCCAACCCAATGAAAACTGAAACTCCTACAGTATTTAACATCTTCCACACAGGTAATATTTATATCCTAACATAAGAGAAAGATAAATCCATAATGTGATCAAAACAGTAAAAGTAATATTCTTTCATTGGTCAAATTAATTCTCTAGAAACCTTGTGTCAGTGACTTTTCCATTTCATACAATTATGGCTGAAAAGCAAATGTTATTTTCTAATAAATTATGTTTCTTCACAAATACTTACACAATCATAATAGCTTAGGATACTACCATTACCTCACAAATCCAGCCCTCACAGATAAAACTTTTAGTTAAAATGAGGTAAAAGTTATCTGCACACCAAGGTGTTGGTTAGGCAGAGTGATCTCCCTTGATATAGTGATCTGCAGCAAAGCCCATGAATATCTCATTTACTACTGGAGCGTAAGGTACATTCTCCATATGCATGTAACTGCTAGGGGGCTGAGAGGGTGTATGCAGTTTATGAGGGTAAATATTCTCAAAGAAACATTTTACTAGAAAAAAATTTAGTCTTCTTCTTTAAATATGTTACCATATCATAATATCTTTGGAGAATATGTAAGAGGTGGAGCCATCTCCAGTCCCCTACGGCATGTGAGACAGGTTCTTGGTAATCCAACTGGAGAAGACTCAATCTGTTGGGGAGAAGCGTCATAAAGGGAAGATGCTCTTAAAAGTGGTTAAAATGGTGTTTTGTTCAACCATGTCAGTACCCATAATAGGTTCTACTTTGGGCACAAAGCCAATGTTTTGGCCATGTATAATCAAAGTTGAAGAGGAGGTAGGATAAGTCTTTGGTTTGTCTGATATCTTCTATTCCATGACAACAAAAGGTCTCAGCAATCATGGATTTGTAACCTTTGATTGTGTCTGGTGCTAACCTTTTCTTGTCAATGAGCCAGAGGAGGAAGTTAGCTATTAGATATACACTTCAGAATGGAGGTCTTTCTTGCTTAAGAGATTCTCTCCAAGACTGGTTGAAAAAAGTGTTTATTTCTGAGGGCCTGTTTAATATAATCCAGATGTGCTGGTTCCATAGGTCTAGGTTGGGTGTGAAACAAATGCTATCAAGATTGTATGAGTAGATTTAGGGAATTCTCTATTTTCAGTGGAATTTCGACTGTGAGATTGATGAGGTCATTGTTCCATGACTTTTCCAATCTGATGGTTGCAATGAGCATGAGGAAATACTCCAATTATCTGGCTTCTGCAACACCTTTTGAATCAGAGGTGTTGAGGGGTTGACATATGCATCTATGCCATTCCAATATATTGTATAGTGCAATGCCCAGGCTTTGGGATCTGGGACTGGTGCAACAATGATTGGGAACTTGGTATTCCACCTTGTCAAAAACTGGTCCACCAATAGTCAGTCCCACTGGGTGCATTATCTGAGTGAAAACTAAGAAATGGTGAGATCATTTTGTCTGTATAAGCTGATTGCCAAAGGGACTTCTGCTATTATGTTCAGATGTCCAGGAATATGAAGAACTTGGATGTGGACTGTTGTTAATAACTCCAATTCATAAAGTCCCACACCAGTATGCAGAGGACTGGGGACTTTGTTCTGCTCTGCCATTTGAGGTAAGTCAAAATTGTCAGATAAAGGAAGGACTTCCATTTCCAGTTAAAAATTCCTGCCGCCAGTAAAAGGCTTCCAAGATAGCCTTCATATCATGATACTGATGTGTTGATGCATCCTTGGCTTCCTAAAATGATGGTAGCAGATATGCCCCCTCCCCCAGTCTTCTGTATTTGCATCCATACAGACTGTAATCTCTGGCTACAGAGGTATACCTGCTGTGAGCCAAGAGTCTGCAGATGGTACCTTATATTTGTGCAAATGGGAAGAAGTCAGTCCAGCTGGCAAACGTTTGGCCTCTCAATGGGATAAAGGAATTATCTGTAATGGGCGCATATAAAGGTAACCTAGAATGGTGAGGTCTGCTGCCACATTGAGCAAACATAGAGAGTGAAGGAATTCCCAAGTGAAGAGTGATTTCCTTGAGAGTAACAAAGCCACCATTGTCCTAACTTTCAAAACCCATTTCTGAGGGAGACATACTGTTTACCTGTGTGTTGAATTATTTACCTAAGCGAACAAATTGTTGAGAAAGTACTTCTTTACCTAAGTGAACAAATTGATGAGATGGTACAAGGTCAATTTTTCCTTATTTACATGGAAACCCAGATAGTAAATAGTGTAACAAGGGTTATTACTGATGTTTATGCAGATTGTCATCCTGGTATCTTGATGTCACCATCTTGGAAATGGTCAAGGGATGAGCCATAACAAAGTTCATCAGAGAAATGAAGACCCTGAGACTGACGTTGAGTCCAAATGGAAGTGCTCGGAATTGATAAGTGATGCCATTGTATATGACTCACAGGAACATCCTGGAAGTCTTGTGAACAGAGATGTGAAAATATGCATCTGTTAAATCTACACCAATTACAAAGTCTCCCTCTTGAGTGGTATTCAAAATGTGCCATTGAGAACTAAGGAGCATGAATGAATTGATTGAGGGTGCTTAAGTTGATGCCTTTGGGACCAAGAGAAATATCAAAAAAATCTCTGGAAATTTATTATTTCAAGTGATTTCTACCTCCCTTTTCTAAAGAAGTCGTTTATTGCTTGCTGCAAAGTGATGGCTTTGAATGGGTGTTGGAAGGTTTCTGGATGATGGGACTCTGGACAATGGTGTTTTGAAAGTGATACTGAATCCCTTTGAAACCACTTGTCAGGTCCAATGATCATTATGGAAAATCTTGTCCAATTTGGCAACAAGGAATTGAAGCTTTTCTCCTACTGGGATCTGTGGGAAGAGCGGTGAGATGACAATGTCATTTTTAAAAGATGGAGGCAGACATGTAGAGAAATTCTGGTGTGGAGCCATTGCCACGTCCCTGTCTATTGTCCATTTTGGTTCCCAAGAACCGTTGTTTTCAATGTGAGGAACTTTGAGAGGATAACTGGTCAGAGGTTTGTGTTCGAGTCATGTCCCTTGGTTCCTTTGTTGGTTTTCCGAAATGTCCCATATCAGTGTTGCAAATGAGGGGTGGGAAAATTTATCTCCTTAGTGACTTGTTTTGCATACTTCATTGATCTGGCAAAAAAAAATAAGGAGGTTTATGGCTGTAATCACAGCCTGTCATTATGCTGATTCTTAAGGATGGTGGAGATGGAGAGCAATGCATCTCATCCCCCCAAATGTAAATTTGCAGCTGCTGTGACGAAATTGGTTAAAACATGTTGAGCAGCTCTGTTCAAGACCCAAGGCATTCTATAGACTGTCTCCCATACATAAACCATGGAATTCAGAGTAAGATGCATGTTGGAAGATAACCATACCAAGTCCAACACACAGCCCACAGCTACTACATTGCGGACCAATTGGTGAGTGTCAGCGAAAGATGTTCAGTCCATATGGATAGAGTATGTTTTGTCATCCCCAAGGCTGCAATGTCCTGGTTAACTGTAGGGATTTCAAATGAAAGGCTGGTGTATTGCAATAGTAGAACTGCTAACGAAAACTTAATGGAAGGTGTTTTGTAATTGATGATGTTAAACAGCTCAAAATGTCAGTGAATCTGCAAGACTATGAAAGTAACTGAAGTTGGATTCTTCCTTTTTTGATGCTAGCTTTGGTCCAGGTGGTTGATAAGGTATGAGGAGGCAGGCGGAACTCTGGAGGCAAAAGGCAGAAAACTTCTTCAATGGAAAATCTGAAGTGAAGGAGCCTGAGAAAAAGCATCATTGTCTTTGCTTGCATGAAGTGATGTTGCCTGATTGAAGCAGCTGACATAGAGTGTTGAGGTCTGCCACTGACAAAACTTTGTGGAGTGCCCTGAAGTAGAAACAGTGATTTCCAATCTGTCACCAATTAACGAGTCCCTTCTACTGTACAAAGGGTTGAGTGAATTGAAAGATGGGAGGTTCTGTGCCCAGCATTGTAAATGGAGAGTGTATTGAGGACATATTTGGGTTAGACTGGTTACACTTGGTTTGACAGACTGGATGACAGATTGATTCCTGGGAATTTACTGTGCTGAGGTCTATGTCCCTGAAGATCCCTTGTAGTAGGCCTAGGCTGGTCAAAATAGTAATGGGCCATTTTAGTATGGAGGATGATGTCATCTGAGTCATAACATTGGGATGGGTTATGTCTGATCCATGTGACCAGTCCATGTATCAATGGAGTGAAAGGTTACTTTGTTTCGTTTATTCACTCATTGTTCATCATCAAGAGCTGTAGAATGGAACCCTGAGAAGGCGAGGCCTAAATGTATTACCAGCGATGAGGAGTCCTGTGGTGGTGACATGAGTGCAGAGGCTGTCTCCGATTGTGTAGATTTCTGGCATTTTGTAACTGGAGAGTCCTTTATTGATTTATCTCCCTTATCCACCCAAAATTCCTGCACTGAGGACATGTCAGCATGTAGACTTCTTGTGTCTATGTTATGTATTTCTGAACTTTACCCATGTTCTAATCTGTAAGACTGTTGTAGCTCTGCACCTGTCTCTTATTAGTGAACACAATGATGGTGCAGACCGTTGCCTTATAGCATTACCTGGAAAATAGCAGACAAATTTAATAAAGCCATCAATGATCCAGATAAAAACCAAAATAATTCACTATACTACCTCTGAGAGGTTCAAGGATGACCCATACAGGTCAATGCAATGAAGCATGCTGTCCCGACACTAAAAGTATTAGCAGAAAACTCACCTGTATGTAGACAGTCATTGTGAAATTCTACCAAAATTTAGTCTACAGGTCTCTGGGACTTGCACGTTAACATAAATTAAAAAGTACAGCCCAAACTTATTTGTGAAATCGCATATGCTACCCATGCAAGTACCTAAGTATGAATATTTGTGTAAAGACAAAAAAAAAAGTGTGGTAAAACTGTAGAGGCAGAACTTCACTGACATAGAATGAAAGGAAAGAAACATTGGAAATATAGCTGGAGTATACTTTCCTTGTAAAGTGAGAACTTATCCAACTTGTATCAACATTGATTCTGGCTTTTGTTAGGTGAGAGCATGCTTCTTGGCACAAGTGAAAGTACTAACTGGGACATTCATGTTTCTGCCAACAATCCCTATATCATGGGGAGATCACTCTGTCCAACCACCTCCTAGGTGGGCTAGCTTTTGTTTAGCTAACAGTTTTATCTGGGGTGGGGTGGAGGTGTGGGTGGATTTTTGCAAGGCAGTGTTAGTTCTCCTATGGTACTATGATTGTGTAATATATTTAAAGAACAAATGCATACTCTTCCTTCAATACTGACTTTACTTCTGTACAGCTGTTGGCAGTGACTAATTTAATAAAGTTATGATAGAAATATGTGTAAAACTCATGACAATCTATATCCAAATTATGTGAATTCTGTTATTTTTTTTTGGAATCAACTTTTGTGAGTTTTGCCTGCACATAACTTTTTGGATTTTGGAAGCAGTTATATTGTTACCACGGTATGAATACCATCATGGCTTGCTTAAATTCATGGTTTTGCAATAATATAATTCTAGCACAAAGTCATAAATAACAATTCAATCCTTCATTGTAAAGAAACGAGTCTGTGCATCTCTCACATGCTTAATCATTCCAATCCTGTTAACTCAACTTGCAATATTCACATGTATTGACCTTACAACAGATTTCATAAAAATATGAAATTTGTGATTCTTTATTTCTTTTCTCGCAAACGCTCAAAGCATTGAGTGCAGAAAAGTCTGTAGCACACAAACACCCCACTTCCAACACCAAGTGCTTTTCTGGGGAGGTAACTCTTTGACACCCTGAATCATTCATTCCATTGCTTTCTTTCCATGTCTGTGTCCTGCCTTGAATCAATAGCAATTCAAGACAAGACATGATACTTGGGCTATAAGACCAGGAATAAAGATCCAGGGTGTATAACAGACTTTACAAACCTCTGGAAGAAGTTCTCCTAAACCCATTGAACCCTGACTGCAATGACAGGGATGAAAACTCTGCAAGAAAATCACATTCCCATTTAATTTAAATTAATAGAAAAATGAAACAAAACAAATAATTTTCTCCACATAGTTGTAAAAACCATTCAAAAAATTTAATTTGGTATAAATATAGAAGATATGCCAGTATAATAATCATCCCTAGTAATCCAAGGCACAATAGAAAGTCAGACTGGTTTCTTCTCTGGGGTCAGCTCTTCCTGAGGGTGATAAAAAATAATTATTATATAAGCAAAAGTCTTCCTGCCCATTATTCTCTATATATCATGGCTTGTTCTCCATGGCAGTACAAACAAACTTCTGGCACAGTCTAAATTTTTTCCTCACATTAAATCTGGTCCTGTAGTGAAGCTATGTTACACCTGCAATCATGTACTAATTCTAATTCTCAAAATTTAAAATGCTGTAACGACAACTTACATTATCTTTACATCTAAAGAAATTCATTTAAAAAAAAATAATGTACCTTTGTCTAAGAGACGAGAATCTTTGCCACTCTTTCTACTACTGGCACTACCTTGTGCACCTTGCTGCTGTTGTTCTGAATGATGCTGTTGCTGTTGTTTTTGACTCATCACAATCTTGAACTGAAGATCTGAGTAATACAAACAAGAGACCAAAGATGGCAGTTATTAACAATCTGGTGAAGAAATTTGTTTTTAAAAAAAATAGAGGCTAACTTCATTTGCTACAGTAACTGTGTCAAAATATCCAACTTATAATCTGAAGAATAAAAGTTCAAAAGAGATTGTAGAACTGGGTACAATTATCAATCTCCAGGAAATAAAGTTGAATTGCTACATATATACTTAAGCTGAAGTCAAAACTCAGGTTCTGTTGGTGGATTTTACATTTAGGAGTGCTTTACAAAAATTATGAATTTCTGAGAGAGTGACAGGTACAAATTTAAGTTGTTTTCATTTGCAACATACACATTGTGTTGATATATCTCATATTACTTTTATGTTCTGAAATGTCTTGGATATTGTACTCAAGGAAACAGTACATGATCTGAGCAACAGCTAATTATAATGACTGGCCATGCATTTGAAAATATGAGCGTAAATTAGTCTAAAGTATACTATATATAGTAATTATTAAAATAGGGAAACTGAATTTTGTTAGACTAGGCAATACAAGCTTCTGAAATTGCTTTGAATGAATTACAATTACAATTTACCTATGAAGTCAAAGATGTGAAAATGAGTAAGCAGAGCTAGCAGTTTCTTTCATAAATGCATAGCTGTATACTCTATAACACAAACTACACCATAAATTATATACCTAAATAACAGGAAACAAGTTATTTTTATAATACTTAACAGTCTTTTTTCATCAGTGTTTAAGCAGTGACAAAAACCCTGAAAATTATTTTTCTTTAAAAATCTAACCCTATTCAAGATATGAAACTGTAGAGTGCCACATTATGATTTGTTTTCCTGATGAAATATGGGGTTCTAATGTGGTTTTAAAACGTTCATGATACTGCCAGAAAATTACATATTTAGAAAAATCATGATTATCTTTAAGATATGTAAGTGATACAAGTCTACTTGTGATGTAAGTATATGAGTTATGTATGTGTAAGCATTATGCAAGTGTAACTCTCATGTACGTACAAGCATACATGGAAGTGTAAGTATGATATTATAAGTTTAAGTGTGATGTAAGTAGAAGAGTTGTTTAAGTATAAATGTGACTTAAGTTTAAGTGGAAATATAATGTAAGTACAACTTTAAGTGATACAAGTGTAAACGATGTCACAGAACTTTTAGACCGCTCTGGTGGCCTAGTTGTTAGAGTGCCTGCCTTGGACGTGTAAGGTTGTGGGTTCGATACCCAGCCGAGTCATACCAAAGACTTATAAAAA
>QKMX01131958.1:0-10849 GCA_003401595.1 Venustaconcha ellipsiformis
ATATATATATATATATATATATATATATACATATAGATAGATAGATATTTCTTCTGAACATTCTATTGCCGACATGATTATGAATTAATCCGAGCATCTGTTATTTATACCTATTTGTATTATCATGCAATTCCTCACAAAAGTGCGCAACAGCCCAGCTTTCCAATACAAGGTCAGTTCCATGTTGTCGTCCAACACGAAATCCCAAATGACCACAGTAGGAAGGGTTGCGTTATACCAAGAGTATTTGCAACTTACGAAATATGCTATTTGACATATATTGCAGTAAGGCGCCTTCAGCTGACCATGACTAAAAAACCGCGAGTGTCCAGTATTTACACCGGTACGTGTTTATAGGAGAGTTTGCAGGGAATTTCACATTTTCAGGAATACGTTTAAGAATTACTCTAAAACGTCAATAAGTATCAGCGTAGATTTTGTGCAGATTTATTGGTCTAGTTGGATTGCTGTGAAATGTGGTATATATTATGTTCGTCATCAGAAGATATGCAGTGTTAAATATTGATCCTCTGTGCACTGTTCTCAGACATTTATGACTAGTGTTTTTACTATAGATTTATTTTCATCGTTTGTGTAGGAGTATGGTGCGGAGTTATTTTTATAAGAGCAATCTGCTTCACTTTTCCACTAATATAGTGCGCTCATTAAATTTTACACTATTTGCTTAAACCTAAATATAGAACGCTCTTTCTGCAAGCAATGAAAATAAATAATCTGTTTTGCCACTTTCTATCATTACATTAGATACAACACATTGACTTTTTATCATCAGTTTTGTTACGAAATGTTATAAGTAAACTTTAATAATTGGTACAAACACTCATGAACACGCACACAAGTATAAATATATTCTGTTTTGGTGAAATATCTAAAGTATTGTATGGTCTTATTTCAAGATAAAATCCATGCGAATAAAATTTAGTGATCGTAATGTCTTGTAATGAATTCTTATTTGCTGTTGACATCTAATGGCAATTGTTAGTTTCCGAAAGTAAAGAGTATATGATTCGAATTTAGTCTACGTTGTCGACGTATCCCATTTGGTTAAGCTTCATGCCTGAAAATGTTTGGAAAGGAAATTTATATAACCTATGTTTGGTTCTTTGTCTCCATTAGCTATCAATTTTGTGTTAAAATATATTTTACCTCAAACGAACATATATTGTAGAAGAATGCGTTCGTCATGTATATATAGACTCTGGTGACCTGCAATTGACCTAACTGTCAAACAATTATAACAAATTATATCAAGAATTGTGAGTGTTGTTGCCATTTGTAAACTTGCTCTAACATGTAACCTTATCATGTTGTCGAATTGCATGACAATATTCTTATCGCTGTTCCCTTGATTGTACATGACATGGTTATCATGTAGGAGAAACAATTATTATGACATTCATTATTGTTCTGTCATTTCAATTAGTGTATGGAGAATGTAATCACTGAAAATGGGTATAAGATAAATGATGTGCTTTTCTCAACTCACAATATCTCTTAAAACTAAAATTGTAATTAGCTATTTCCCGGAACTGCTTTAAATTAAACAGTCTAACGATATAAGGAAGACAGAATAGTAAGTCTGAAAATAAAACTTAACTAAAAAATGCTCAAGTAATTGGAGCTGACAAATTCACTTTTATTATAAGTTAATGGAGATTGAAATGTGCACCACTATCCCAAACTAATTAGGGATACCAAAGATTTGGAACTTAGCCAACATCTGACAACAATCATATTGTCCCTGGTTTTTCCAACGGAAAAAGCAACTTGATGAAACACAATATTAATAAACATTTTTTTTTTTAAAAATGGCATCTGGTACACCAAATTCCTAAGTTAATTTACGGGCAAAGACCAAACACACAGTACAAATGAAATATACGTAATATCTCCCTCATAAACGAAACGGATGATGTTTTAATATTAACATTTCTTTTCCACAATAATCAAATATACATATGACACAATAATAATTAAAATTACATTTGAAGATATCTTCTGAATGACACAAAACATACATAAAGTAAAATATAGTACTTCTATACAAGACAACGTTCAGCTGCAATCAGATTACCTTTTCACCTTGTGTGCCCAATGTCGTTTTATTCCTGCAATATCAAACTCACCTCAGCATTCTCTGAATTTTGGTTTTCATTTTCTTAACAAAAGGAAGGTGTTTGAAATACTCGGATAAGAAACAGAACTAATATCCACTTCAAAATGTTATAAGCCAATATCAAAGCCACCCCTTCGCGGTTCTCTCGTACTTGTTAAGTTGTTTACCAATACAGTACACAGGGTGATCTACACGACTTTTGCCTTCTTGAATCAGGGATTCGGCAACTATGATAAACATGTAATAACGTTTCCTATAATATTCAATCGTAACATCGAATGACTTGGATTTTTCTTATTGATAATCAATGGGAACTCAAAGATAGTCATAGTCTTATCTTTAACAGTTTTAATTTGACCGTGCCCATCAATATGTCAAATAAATGTAACACAAACATGGTAAACTCACTTTCAAGTGAATTTATTGGCAAATTTGCATCACCTAGTCGACCACAAAAATTTTCAAAGGTTACCAAATGACCTTTCCAGGTGTCGTTGTGTATGATGATGTCATTGGCGAACGCATCATAAATATCTAGATCAGATGTTATCGTGTTCATCAAGCGCTGGAATGTTGCAGAACAGCTTAGTTTTATACCAAACGGCATTGCCATTTATTGATAAAGTCTATCTGCAGTTACAAATGCGAAAACTTGTTTTGCTCTTTCCGTGTGCGGAGTTTGCCAAAATCAATTCAACAGCTTAAACGTGGTGAAATAGTTTGCATTTCAAAGTTTGTCAATACAGGCTTTGATTCTTAGCATTGAAATATAACCTGTTTCGGGGATAATGTTGACTTTCATATTTTTCTATAGTCAGTGCACATACAGAAAGAATTATCTGGTTAGGGCACAAAATACATCATGAACTCAACTTAATATTTCTTGGTTATGTGAAGTAATTGTCCAACAAATATTAATTTTCTTCTTTCAACCACTACTGTTTGAGAGGATTCATCATGCAACGATGCTGTGTAACAGGCGTAGACTCAACAGTTTCAACATCATGATGAATGCCTTTGTTCTGAAATAAAGGCTCATATTCACCTAATAGCTGTTTTATTTCAATCGTTTGTTCTTATTGCACATGAGAAACTTTCTCTTCCATGTTGTTTAATATTAATGAATTTGCAAGATTGGTCATACCAATGTTACTGGAGATGAATTGCATTACATCTTTTACATACTCACTATGAAACACAGGTAGAACTAACTTTCATTGAAATACTGCCGAACTGATATATGTATATAACAAAGCTGTTTCTTGTTCTGCATGAGAGTAGTGCTAATGATATCATTGACGTTATTTACTTTCTTTAAAATTGTCTATAGACTATTCAATTTCTTGCAACAAGATTTTGAGGTACGGGAAAAAGAGCCAGAGCTCTATCACCAGGTTTAAACGTCCTTTCATTTGTATTTCTATTATTCTTAAATTTCATTTTTGGATGAGTAGAGTAAAGATTGGTTCTTTCTATCTTACAAACCTTTGAAAGTTTATATTTGAAATCAAAGACATGGTCAAGATGTCTAATCGTGGACTCTTCGTTTGGAAAGTTTAATGACCTTCTTGAACTGATTTGCCTACAGCAAACAACAGCAAAAGAACACCTTCATCCCAATCTTTACCTGTTTCAAGCAAATTATCACCAATTCAAGCTGCTCAAAGTGTTAAATAACAACAAAGGTCTAAAAATGGTGTTAGTTTCGATATTCTCACAAGATTGAGTCACTGGAAAGCTTGTGGATGCACACTTTGTGGTCAACAAGTATCTTACTTGTTCTTGTGTAAAGGAACAACTCAGTAAACTATTATTCTGCTGAATAGGTTGTCAGATGCAAACATAATAGGTTGCAGAATTGCCTAATGTTCCGATTATGTTCTCCTAGCATTTGACATGTGCGACAAGATCTTCTATATTAGATATATCACTTCTAAGTTTCGGTTAATAAAAATGATTCAAGGTCGTATGACAAGCCTTCTCTTGGTAGGCGGTTGCAGGTGGGGCATGGGACACGTGTGGTTGGTGGTAGTTGGGACGCAGCTCTGTGACATCTCACAAGGGCTGCAGCAAAACGTTGGCGCTGGTTATCCTCAAAGGTGTATCTGGCTTTTCTGGTCAGGGCATGCCAGTGACTTCTGTCTGAGCCAGCGAGCTCGAACTTGTGGTGTTGAAGGTCTGCCCATTCGATGTGCGTCTTGAGGTCTTTGTACTTCTTGTGAGGGTGGCCTTGGTTTCGGTCCGCCTTTGGCTAACTCGCCAAAGAACAGATGCTATGAAAGTTTGTTCTGATCCATGCGGATGACATGGTCAGTCCAACTAAGTTGGGCCTGGATTAGTTTGACTTCGATGCTTGTTGTGTTGCTTCTGTCAATGACTTCCTCGTTGGATATTCCGTCCTGTAACTCTATTCGCATGATCGATCTTAGGGAGTGCTCGTAGAATTGTTCAAACTGACTGATGTGCCTCGGTAGAGAGTCCACGTTTCAAAGCCATACAATAGAAATAGGAGGACAACTGCATTAAACACCTTTATCTTTGTTGACAGGCGTATGTTCTTCTGCTACAGTACCGTGGTTCGGAGTCGTCTGAGTGCTTGGCTGACTTTATTATCCTCGCAGTGACCTCTTTGTCCAGGCAGCCATCAAAGGATATTATGCTACCTAGGTATTTGAAACTGTCCACATTCTTTAGCTGCGTATTTTCAATGGCGATGCAAGGTTGTGAAGGGACAGTGTGTGGGACAGGCTGGAAAAGGACTTATGTCTTTCCTAGGCTAATTGTAAGTCCGAATATATTGGAGACTTCAGATAACCTGTCCACAATTGCCTGTAGGTTAGTTTCGTCATAGGCTATGAGGGCGGTCATTCGAAAAGAATGCTTCAGTGATGAGTTTTTGAAGCGTCTTAGTTTTTGCAGCTAGGCGCCAAAGATCAAACACTGCTCAATTCAGGCGATATCCAATGTAAATATTAAGGTCAAGGTCATAGATGGCTTGGAGCAGTACCTGCGTGAAGAAGAGGTTCAAGAGTACCGGAGCGAGTACAATGCCCTGTTTATCACCATTAGACTTGTCAAATTTCTCAGAGGGTTCATCGTCTGAGAAAATCTCTCCAGTCATGTCTTTATGAAAAAGCAAGATGAGCTTGGAAACGTCTGAGGAAAACCAAGCTTCTTGAGTACTACCCACAGTGCGTTTCTGTTGACTGTATAAGAATGCCTTTGTGAGGTCCACAAAGACGGCATACAGATTCATGTTCTGCTCAAGACACTTCTCAGTAACTTGTTGCACTGTGAAGATCATGTCAACGGTGCTTTGGTCTGGGGATAAGCCAAACTCAGACTCGGGGAGAATATCTTCTGACACTGCGATAATAAGCCCTTTGAGAATCATGCTAGAAAGTATTTTTCAAGCTGTGGATAGCAAGGAGATGCCTCTGTAGTTACTGTAGTCCGTACGCGTGGCGTTATTCCTATATAGGGTCGCAATTGATGCATCTCAGAGGTCTTCCGGCATCTCTTCTATACCCGGACGGCCTTGTACATCTCCACTGGGATGTCATCCGTTCCAGTTGCCCTGTCACAGTTGATTTGTTTATTTGCGGTACTCATTGGCTATACTAGGAATTTTTCGATATTACTCCGGAACGACAATTTCATAGCTAACTTACCAAACCTCGGCAGCGGCTACCTCAAGGAGTTTCTATTTTCTCATACAGATGACATTTTTCACAAAATAACAAACAAGTACTTCTGGAATTCAGTTTCGCTAATTGCTCTCTGAAACAAATAGTCGATATCAGAATCTGAATGGCTGTCTTTTGTTATAGTGATTACAATGGAGAGAATAAGCAGAAACATAATAACCCTGTCATAAATACCTTTGAAGTAAAAGGGTTTACCTCTGAAAAGTTTGTCCAATAATTGTATCAGCTAAATAATACATCAATAGCATTATTAAAACCTTTTTGTCAAATCTTTTTAAACGACATATGCAATGTATAAATGATGGAATTCAAACCAAATATGAATATGTTTATCCAGACAATGTTTTTGAATTACATGAGATTAAAAACTATGAATATCTTCAGCTACGTCATTGCCTAGCAATAAATGAATATTTTTGATAGATAAAGAAGTCACTGTTCCTAGATTTACATTGTTCTGGTTCTGGTACTAAGTATGGTGTTTAATTGACACAATGGATAGGATCACTAACAAAGTCACACATTATTTCTTGTATAATAGCATTTTCAATAAAAAAGACTTCTCAGTTGGAGGCATAGAAACTGATAATAAAAGACTTTCAGAAGGTCCTGTATCTATTAATATGTTAATAGGGATAAGTTTGACAAAATCACAGATGAATGATATAGAACATTCTGACATGAATGGTTTATAATTCTCCATACTAATATCAGACTGGTGTTTGATTGACCCAATAACATGTATTGTTTTCAATACAAGATTTTGACCTTCATCTTTTTTAAATAAGAGTGTTTGGAATAGCTCTGTCTTTACTCTATTGCTTATTTTTCAGTCGGTAAGATCAGAAATGACACGTCTTTTTCTTTTTACAATAAGTGCACCTATGGCGAGATTTGGTTTTCTGAACAGTGCTACCAGACGTTTGATTCCTAAAAGTGCCAGATTGAGATTAGGAAGTTCTCTTATGGTCGCAATTCCTGAACTATTCAGTGAATATGATGGGTTTGATGCTATTGTAATCTTTATCAGCCTTTCTTTTCTACAATTCCTAAACTTTAATCGACATACCTCACGTTCCACATCATACCCTCTCAAGACACATTCCTTATTTTTGTACAGTAAAGCGTAGAGTTCACAACCTTGGAAAATATGTTTCTTTTGTAATAATAATGTTTAATGAACCCTCGGCAATTTCAAGCTTTCAGGATTTTTCTCAAAATGATCAAAGTATTTATCAAATCTTTAGCCGAAGAGAGGGTGTTAATCTATCTGACAATACCAAAATTTTACTTTGTATGTACGGACGTGGATGTCGGAGTTCCGCATGCCAAATCTAATTCTTTTAATTTACATTGCGTTTACCTTTCTTCTCTAGGCATTCCAATTTTCTACCTTCTTTATCATTCTGCCTTTTGCCTTCATCTCTGAGCAATTAGATATGTTTCTCTTTTCACTCTATTTGCATTTTAGTCTCTTCATCTTCACTTTGAATATTATTTCTCTCTTTTCTCTCAGTTTCTCTCACTGTATTTGAGTTCGCATTCCTTTTCCTTCCTATGAATTCACAATTCCATCTTTTCTAATCGGAAGCTCAAAGTTTGATAGATTCCATCTTGATTGTCTTTTTTAACTTTGATGCCTTTTATTTCCTTCTAACGCCAAAGTTAGCATAATAAATAAATTCTGACATTATTATCAAAACGTTACCAAACATAAACCAAATAATGTTTATTTATTGCTTTCTTAAAGATTGTTTGTTTTATGAGATGTGATAATGTCTTGAAAGCTCAAGCAACTGGACCCTTTCGAAGACGCCAACCTATGCTAGGAAAATTTGAATTAAAGTTGACTACATTAGATGCCACTGTGAATGCCTGCTGGTTTCACTAAAGATTTCATAAATGTGTAAATTAAATGCTTTAGCAGGGACAAGTACAATATTAAAATAAAGTAAACATTAATTTGTAAGACAATATTGAAACATTTAAAGAAATTCATGTATTGGACAATATCCCAATTTCTGTTAGAATTGTGCTTTCAAACTAATGAACAGAAAATGAGAAGTTATCAAGATAGGTACAAATCAGCAATCAATTTATTTACCTACAATACAAATTAAATATTGAAAAGGACCTTATATTCTTGTGAATTAAATCCCAAATAATCATAAAAGTCCGAAATATAGAATATTTGAAATGAATTCAGTCTCGAATGTGCTGTACTGATGTACCAGTCGTCTTGAATCAGTTGACGTACCAATAGTCTTGATGTACCACAATGAAATAATACATAATATTGCTGAATGAATTCATGATAATCCCCAAATAGTGTTTAGTCCAAACAGTCAACGAGTACTTATCAATTCCAATGAATAATTTCAATATATGATTCCTCTCAAATTATCTGTAAGCATAACTAAATGTGATTCCAAAGAGCAAGCATAAAGTAGTTATAAACACTTTGATAACCACATACTCATTTAAAAATCTAACACATAATAAAAAGACCATGATGCGGTCACAAGTACATTTCCAGAACATATAAAATTTGTAATTAAAGTTAGACCTTGAACCCAACTATCACAAAACAACATATTTATAACTTACAAAATATTGACAAAGACCATTAGAATAGTAAGATGTGACAAACTTCTATCCTAACATAGAATGTGGAATAAAGAGATATGAGTGATCCTATGTGGACTGATGTAACCTGAAAGCAACAAAAGCGTCATTCAGATATATTCTTTATTGCTCAAAACTGTGTTCTATTTGGATTTATTTCAAGTTCTTTTTTCAGAACTTTTGAAGCAGGAAAGAATTACTTAATAAAGGGAGAACCTGAATTTATTGCATCGTGTCCTCTTTCGTTTCCAGTCCGAGTAATCTTTACGACATGTTTGAGATTTATAAGCTCGCCTCATCACAATTAAGAACAGTTAATAGCTAATACGTTTCGAAATAAGATATTTCAGTCTTTTCCAACGTATAACGCCATCGTTACCAATAAGATTTACCCAGGCAATTTCAAACCACTGATATTTTTTGAGACTGATTTAAAAAAAACTATCTTTAATATTGTACACTCCAATGTTGTTAGAAATCCATATTTCTAATATTTTTAGGTTGGTCTTCTAACTATGACAGAACCTTCATTGTGTGTAGGTCTAGAACAGCAAGCAACAAACAAGCAAGCAAAGGAGAAAACAAAACTAGATTTGCACAAAAATGAATTCAAATGACAATATATATAATCAAGCAGGAATATCAGCAATTGATGTATCATATATTAAATAGTTATATATGAAAGTAATAGGGCAATATCGTGGTAAATAGTTTATATACTTAGTCAAGGCAGGACATACTAACAAAGTCAAATAATTTCATTTTATTTTATTCATATTTCAAAATATTCATATTCCTTAACTAGCCTTGTTCTGCGTTTCCTTCCTAGAAAAGTCTTTCGGATCAATACTATTAACTCCTCTTTTCATGGTCGTGATAACTGATACCTCATTGAAACACAATTATGTTTCATATCATATGCAAAGCATTTTTCATCCCAATAAAAGCCTAACTAATACACAATCATTAATCTAATCTATCGCGCAGCCGTTTTTTGCGTACCCTTCAAATCAATCCTATTTATTTCGATAACATATAGTTGTAACAAACAATATTACTAATCTACCCGTCGAAGAGCACCAATTATGGCCTCAATAGCGAAACATTTCCATGCAAAATGTCACAATGGAGGAAATTCCTTTGAAAACGTCTCTTTAAGAAATATAAAACCTGTTAAATATTAATCTAGAAAAATAAAATAGACAGACTAACAATCACATTTTCGTTTATTTTTCTTTCTTATTTTCAAGAAAGTGAATTTTTGCTAACTTTCATCAAACTGGTCTATAAGGGCTAATTCTGTTTAATGATTCCGATCAACAACTATGCCTATGTACATTGTTAGACGAACACTAGCGTACGGAAATAAAGTCAAATGCTGATACGAAAGACTGTTTAAATATTTTGTGGCTGTGTCGCACTGTTAGAACTGTGACTCAATTTAATCATATTGGACAATTTTCTACCCATTCAAGTGACTTCATTTGTATTCTTTCCGAGGAACAAGTTTTCCTATTCCGGGAAATTTGTTGCAGGCAATAATCAATAATGACTTCTTTCTTAATATAGGTTTATATGCCTTAAACCAAATTGTGAACTTAGTTTGTTTAAAGGAAATATTTTGTTTTGGAAAGTTAACTTGCCATTGTCTCGCATATAGTGCCTTCAGCAACTACCATGACAAATATCATTTTTTTAAAACTATTTCTTCACCAATGTACTGATATTTGGGCATAGGAACAAGTGCTAACGGGATGCGAAAATTCTACACTTTTGAATTTGACGGAAGTGCAAAACAAACCAAGATCAGGGTTTTATTTACGAACTTTACAGAGTTGATATCACCATGAGCAGACTGTTTTTACCAGGTTGGCCCGAGATTTTTTCTTTCGTAATGTAACTGGTATGAAACACGTCATGGTGAACATGAAATTTGTTGAGCACATCCAAAATATATGACTAAGTGGAAAATCTGGTAAGTCAGTGTGAATGTGTATAAAAGGAATCATATAGTTCAAGTTGTGTTATCAAATACATTACTTTTACAAGGAATTTCATAAAAAGGACAAATTCTAACCATGAAAAGAAACTGTTGTAAGTTTGATCCATGAATGCTGGATATGCTTCACTTTTAATGAAGATTACTTCTGGTACAATTTCGCCATTCACGACAGAAATCCCTAAAAATTCTATTAGTTTTAAATAATTACCACAGCTAAAACGATAAACAACCAGACACAATCAGTAATAATAACTGTACTGGTCAAGGGTACATCCTTGGAATGAAACTTTTATATTTTACCGTGACTGTCAATAATGAACTATAATATTTTTGTCTCACAGATTGATCTAAATGTGTGCTGCAAACAATGTTATATAT
>QKMX01131964.1:0-10031 GCA_003401595.1 Venustaconcha ellipsiformis
TATATATATATATTTCATTTTATTAGCATAGTAAAAACTTGGAAAAATTGCATATATACCTCATTTGTTTTACAGTATGATATTACAGAGCTGATGCTTTATAACCATAAATATGTTGTTGATTTATATTAGGTTGTAAACAATAGCATACTTTATTAAATTAGATAAATTTATCGAAAACCTATAATTAATAATAGAATATGGTATGTAGATTTAAAATGTTCCTTCAGGCATAAAGTCTCCTTCAATTGATTTGCACTATGGTGGCTCAGTTGTTTTGAGTTTCGGACTCGTAATCAATCGGTCAAACAGTTCCATTAAGCGTAATACAATCTCTGGGCTACTTGCTTCACATGCATTTGGGAAATGCACTTATTAATTAATTTGCTCGGAACGATAATTCATCAATATTGTAAACGTTCTTTGAAACCATCCATGAAAAACAAAAAACAACTTTTCTTTTAAATTATACATATTTACATCTGTATTGACCGATATGTATTTGAATCAATTTCAGGACTACAATAGTAATATCTAAATATAAGTATATTGTAATATTTATTATGTATTTGACATTGGTAATAAACGTCGTGCAATACACTTCATTCATTTATATTTGTCAATTCTGACAATTTTTGGGTAACGATAACAGTGAATTCGAATTCTTTAGGCTAAATGTCCTGTTTAGTAACTTGAAGAAACCCACGTGACAGTACCCGTCAGTAAATTCTAACCCAGTGCATGAATAGATAAAGAGTGTAATCCAGAGGTGAAACAAAATTGCTTATGGAAACTGGTTCTACTACTGAACATCCTTATAAAGAGCACCCATCTCAAGGCTTTTTGTTGCTTAGGCTATATTGCATAGTTGTTTGAATAGCCTCTCCGTGTTTTATTTTTCAAACGTCGTTACATGATGCAAAATTTCTAAATAGAATTACACTAATACGAAACTATATAAAATGTAATCGAATTGTTTAATTGAGTTATTTGACTAGCAAGCATAGTTGTGTTGAGAAATCTACAAAATTGCTCAGAGAGAACGCTGGTTTAACAGTTCATTTTAACGAGCTTGATGAAGCAGAACAGCTATTATCTAGTACAAACAAAATGGACTCTGAATAATTGTATATCTTGTTCAAACACATTGATCGCAATAGAATAATGAATAATATCTTGTTTGTTTGTACATTTAAATAAAACCTTTCCGCTGGCTGAAATGGCATGTTTAATAAGAAGATTGATGGACTCGTTATCTAAGGAGCACGGATTTCATTATTCATAGTAACATTAAAGCCAAATTATGGCAAGTACCCAAGGAACTGAATGAATTTGTTTACATACGTCTTGTTTAGTGTCTTCAACAAAAGCTGTGTGATAAAACCTATTTTTCAATTATGTTTCAGCCCTTCAAAATATAAAGGGTATAAATCACAGGTATAACCAAGTTATTTATCTTGCTACAAACGATGTTTCTAAATATTCTTATCAGTTTGTGAATGACATATCGCCCTATAAGAAACTATATAATAGTCGTTCCTTGTTGCAGTAAAATTGGGACAATAATGCTAGTTCGGACATGCGAGCATCCATATGAACATCACTCTGTTTCGGATTATATGTACGTTACATTCTATTGCCGGGTTTTATTCATAATTTTCTCTCAAGTTTTAATTTTTATCAAAAAATCGTAACAGAAAGGAAATTTTTACGAGAGACTACCATAGCAAGAAATGGTTTTTCTCTACATTCAGAATAAATAATAAATTATGATCATATCCTCTAAACAAAACTTAATCACAAGCCAGGCTTCTATGCAGCTATACTAACGCCTATAAGAACCTTGTTGTGCATATAACATATTCCCCTGCAGAAACATTGACACATGATTATGCAATAACGTTATGTTATAAGGAAGATTTAAATGGCGACGAATGAAACTGTTTGCTACATGTAGTTTTAAATATTAAGATAATTATACCAAGGACATACTGAAGAAGGAATGAAATTCATTAGCATACGTCACAAATACAGATGCATAAACAAGAAACCAATACATATAGAAGGAGTACAATGTTTCAGTCCTAATCAATTTTGTCCCTGTTCACGGGAATGCCAATATATCTCAAAAACTCACAGAACAGTTTTTGAATATAGCATGCAGCTTAGTACGTAAAACGAGCGTAAATCGAAACCAGTAAGTAAAAATGGCTCCATTAAATTAGATGGGTCACATTTGTTTGCAATGGGATGTCCCAAACTGGTTTCGACAAAGCCCATTCAGGGAGTTGTTAAAATAAATAATTCCAGAAATGAAACATTAATTCTACGACGAAGAATTACCAGAAGTGACAGGGTTTATATTGAAAGGATTATTGGAATCAATATATTTTTCAATGCAGACACAGGTGCAAAACATACTACCATTTAGCAGAGAATTTATAAATGGAAAGGTCAAGCAAAGTTGAGCAAATCTGCAAGTTTATTAGGCGTTGGGGTGAAATCCGTTGTGAGAATACGGAAAAGCAGTCTTCAGAATTTCAGGTTAAGATCATTCCATTTGGATAAATAGTTCATAATTGCAAAGCTGAAAATAAAGAATCATTAGCAATTGATATTTTACAAGAAGATGAGAGTGGATTTGCAGATATACGCTTCAACGCTTCAGTAAGGGAATATGAAGATTACATTGAGTTGATATTCAATGCATAAATATTGTTTGATACCGGGACATGTTAAAGTAGATATTAACATCTGTGTCGAATGCCATGAATCCGACGACTTCAGTCGACCATACGAGGTCATTACTGAGAATAATCTTAATTTTAAACACGAAAATCTACCTATTATGGAAGTAACAGTAGTTGATATCAACAATGTGGACACGCAAAGCCATACCGGCTTCTTAAACCATTTTCTACTGAAATTGAAAGTAAATTAGGACAGTAGCAACATTACATCAAATGGATTTCTTAGTTGCCAAGAACAGGTTGTACACTGTAGTGCAATCAAAAGAGTAGAATATGGCGAGCAAACAATTTAACAAGCAGATCTCAAACACTAATAAAACAATTTGCTTGAATCTGAAGAACTGGATCATTTGAATGAGTTATTGAAAAGTGCAAGTGAACAAAAGGAACAGTGGAAGAGAGAAACATAACTACATAATGCTAACACTATTTCAGGTCATTTCTTCAAAACATGAAAGAGACATAAATCAAAAATCACTTAGTGAGCAAGTCACACATTAAATACCCATCTCGACGTATTCTATTGGCCTTTGGTACAGAAGAGCAACACATCATTAAGTAAATGAAAGAACACACGACCAACAGAAAATCAGCTTCACCGTGGGCTTTTCCACTTGTGCTTCTTAGAAAGAAGAATAGGAAAATTAGGTCTTGTGCGGATTATTAACGGCTGAATGATGTGACAAAGCCTTAAGTATTTCCTATACAATGTACTCGTGACTGTCTTGACGCCTCTGCTAGAGCATCACTGTTTATAACTCCGGTTACCATCATATACTAATGACAAAGAAAGACGTACCAAATACAGCTTTTGATATAAACTATGGGCTGAATTAATTCGTTGCAATGCCAGTGGTGGATGACACTCAGGGGCCACGTTCCACAACATAGTGGAAATTCCACTTCAGGGATTACAGTGGTATACATGGCTCATTTATTTAAATGTTACAGTGTTTGGATCAAACTTTAAAGAACATTTATACATGTCGTGAAATGGAGACGCAGTGTTAGAACTAAATGCTGAAAATCCCAGTTGTTGAGTGTCAAAGGTACTTTTCCTGGGCAGTTGATTTCAAGAATGTTTTACAACCAAATCCACACAGATACATGGGATGAGAAGTTAAAAGAGAAGATTTGTTAACAATTGAATAGAAAGGTGTAAAGTACAAGCTGACTGGAAAATGTCAAATATGTTTGCGAAGTTGAACTCTGACATGACAGAAATTAAGACCATGTGATTCCTAATGGCGGATATGGAAAATTCATTTTAGGCGACAGAAATGAGCATCAGAGAAGACATCTTTTCAAATACAAAACGCGAGCGAGACAAATATGCAAGTCGAACGCTCAATAACTCTGACAGAAATTACTGTAAGACAGATAACGAAGTTTTATCTGTGATATATTTTGTAGAGTATTACAGAGAGAATCTACTAGGTGAAGTTTAGAGACAAGACTTTATCATTAAGCGCTATTGTGGGAACTACAGAGAATGAATGAAACATGGAGACGTAGGTGCACTATCAAGACGTTTATATCACTGGGATTGCAATGTAAGGAAGTAGATCTGGTCGAGCCTTTGATGTGTGGGCCTTGTAAGAAGAGTCGAAGAAGAGCAACCGAGATCTTATGCACCTTGAAGTGGGAAATTCATTTATCAGGGGACGGATGTCAAGAAAATTTAGTTTGTCACCGACCTCATCAGACCGTTTCTGGACGGAACTTATGTTTAGACATGTGGTGGGCTAGAAGTCAGCAACACTGTGAGTGGCAAAGGATTAAAGGGCAAGGGTAGATAACTCGAACTATGCCCAAATTTGAGAGGATAGAATCTTGGAGTGGCTTGGTACCTTAGGTGTCGAGACAAAATCTCTTTGGCCCAGCAGCAGGCTCAATTCTGGAAGAGATGGAAACGAATCGGACACAGCCTATGTCGGGATCTGAAGGTAACCAAAATGGTGGTGGGGAAGCTGAATATATTGTGGCTATAATCTGTGATGGGGACTTCGGTGTTTTAATGAAAATTTGAAATAATAATCCATCAAATTAGATTGTGGACCAGAGAGAGCAGCTAGAGTATATAAGAACAGCTGCGTCAGGCAAGATACAGCTTTTGAGGCAGTTGTATTGTTGCAGATACTGTTTTGTTAACTTGGTAATGAAACATGATGCGTGTTATATAACAAACCCTCCTTGTCATACAACCAAATGCACAATTAGGGGATTAGCAAATCGGCACGCCATTTGACTGGTTAGTTGTGGACATATTACGGCTCTCGATTGGAACCCCACTTTTCATTTATCTAAATGATTTGCAGTGTTTTCCATGCCATCCAGATTTGAACTTTTGGGAGCGAAATGCTTTTAGAGCAATGCAGATTGCTGAAAATCAAGAAAACGTGTACTACATAGGCAAGACTTCCAAACTGCAAACAGCAGGCCGAGAGGTTCAAACGATCATAACTTTGGATGATCAAGTCGTACTTGAAAAGAGGGAAAATGACTAGGATTTAAACTTAGAGTGTCTTGCTTCCGCTTATAATGCCAGTCCAAGTGAGTTAACTGTATAAGCTTAAAATAGTTTAATGCTGTGTAGAGATGTTTGTCTTCCATCCGAACTCATACAGATCCTAACTACTGTGGTGACGAAGTGATATCCTACGGGAAATATTTGACAGTGTATGGAATCGTATCCATGATGCATGTTCTATGGCACGAAAATATCTTAGCAGAGAAATGAAAAAGCAAAAGGACATTATAAGGATGAAGCAACATCAGTATAAGGAAGGAAGCTTAGTATGGGATTTCCAGGAGCAGACATGACCAGGAACGTGTCTTAGTTACATCTGATATACGAAGCTCGATTTGTTGTGGTAAAAACGTACATTTATATGAATTATACACTCCATAAGACTGAAATTAACATGGATAAAACAGGGCAACCACAATAACATGAAACACTACCTAGGTGATAATCTTCAAATATGGGTAAAGCAAATAAGTAAATAGTAACAAAAATTAAACACGTAATCATTTTAAAAAAGAAAAATTATTTTGGAACGAAAAGCAGAGAATTACACTTTTTTCATTTGGTGTGACTTGACACTAACATTTACGTTCACACGCTCACCACCATAATGTTATTATCTTTCCTTTTAATTTTGTTGCTAGTTAGATCATTTAGCATCCAGGGAGTTCTCAAAGTGGTTTCTATTTCAAAATTGACATGACTCTAAACGTGTACACTGTATGCCTGCATGATTTACAATCAGAAGAGCGAAAGATGAAGAATTATATCAGACTACTTGAAAGTGCACATGCAAGATAATCAGCAATTACCCTTTATCGCCGATTCTTTGATTCAGGACCACTATCAATAAGTGTACAAGATCATGGCCGTTATTACTGGGAACATCTAATCATCATTGAAGGATATATGGTGAGTATAAATCGATGAGAAGTATTATGCAATAAGTAATAACCCATAATTTTTATTGGAAGGAGCGGACATCTTAAGGTATGACCGGAACACGTAGGGGAAAAAGTGGAATAAAAAAAAATGTTCCTTTATCCAGTGTGCTGGCCCAGTAATTTCTCTCCGTGTCTAAACACATGGTACAATAGGGAGTGGTGACGAAAGACATTGCCAGAAATCAAAACTTGCAAGATCTGATAGATGAAGATCTAATGTCGTAATAAGATTGCAAGGTAGATAACACCTCAAGCCGAGGAGTAGCAATTTTACCAGACGACATATTTACCCAACCACGTGTAACTAAATGTAATTGTGGCCTGGCTGAGTAAAGTAAAATTAACGTCATATGAGAACATAAAACTTATAGAAACTTAAGGGTAAAACATGTTATAAATATAATCACAACGGTCGAACTGAACACCACCTTCTTGAAAAAAACAAACAGTGATTAAAAGGTTATCACATCGAAACTGATCAAGAACATAAGTTACAATGGCCATGATCAACCAGACAAAAATGCGGTCAAGGTCCAGGTCGCCAAGATTCGCACCTAGCATAAGGGAGATCAATACACGTCTTAAAACAGAAATAGATGGTAACATCACGAGCGGATTGTAACGATATTTGAAGTAGGAATAGTTTGATTATTTTCTAATCTTGCTTTAATGGTGTATCAAATGAATATATAAACTTTAATAAAAGATGTTGATATTCCCTTTTTAAAAAAGGGAATATGAAAATCTCTTTAGATTTAAGTGTTAACTAGGTCGCTCTACACAAGGTAGAGGGTGATTTAACAGACCGATTTCTTTTCTAGTATTTACAGTAATTAATGACAGTTCATCAATCACTATAATATATGTTATGTAACATCACCACAAGTACTAGTCTAGGTACACGAATGTTTAAGCATGTACATTTTACGGATAAGAAAGATCTACAGTTAAGACTAATGCAAGTTGATGGAACTATCATATAAGTACACCCAATATATGTACATGTGCAATATCCTTCCATACAATGCAACATCTGATCATTTACGCTGTTAGAACCGCACCAGCTCTCAGGCTGTATGTTGGAATTGGTTTTCTATTATTCATAATCCTGAATGGAATGGGAAGTTGAAGCCTGCAGCCGCACACACCCCTTGTATATAAATCCAAGGCTTCTCGGGTTCTCAATGCTAAAATGAATTTAATATGCAAAACAATAATAATATGGTTGCTCGACTACTAGGGATTTAGAAATACTTGTACACAATGTAGGGGAATGTGGCAAGCAGTAACTGCCTTAGCAAACGCGGGGACGGATTTGGATCATTCTGGAGGGGACCCTGGATTTACGTGTGGGTCCCGCTGTGAGCATGTCATTTAGAAATATGGCTTTAAACATGCTTTATATGATATTATACGTAAATGTCTATTCCATCTCTTTAACATTACTTTCTCTCCACAGATATTCTTATAAACATTAATAACGCGTGCGGCCCCTGTAAGCAAAAGGTCCGATTTGGCGCTCAAGCGAGAGCGTGTGCAAGTCTAAAATCGTTGGTTCTTTGCAAATGCCTGGGCCGTTGTGTGTTTAGAGCGTGTCAGATACAATATTCATGTCATCAGTCTCAGGGTTAAAGTCAGAGACAAGAAAATATAAATAAGTACTGAAGACATTTTTATGAAACTTTAGCCTGTTATATATCTGAATTTGACAGTGTCTTGCGTATTTATAATCATAGCTTTTTCTCCGATGTGATGGCCGAAAGCAACGGCCTGCTGTCATATTTGAACACTTCCAATATTTTGATGAAATTTTAACCCAGCCTACTTTTCATCAAACATATAGCAGTTATCTTTTTACCATGGTCAAGGTCATTTGCAGGAAAAAAAGCACAATACATATTTAATATTGTAATCAACATAGGGAATGCCATTTTGTATTTACCCCCCATTGTATGGCTTCGTTATAAATTAATGACTATTTGTTGATTATTGGTAGGCTAAATTGAGAAGATATTTCTAAACATGGGTTATTATCCAGTTCCTTGGAGAAGACGTCATAATGTATTCACAAGACTTTATGATAGCAAGGATTAGTGTCGTAAAATAAACCCACCATATCTTTGTAACATCTCAATTCATATGGAAGTTTACGGTACCAGTATTTAGTAATTGGAGATAATAATACTTTGTATTGGGTTTATGATTTGTGTTTTGTACTGTATGTCCTGAAGTATTAATATTCGGCCTAAAAATGCTTACTGTTGAATCAGAACAGTAGGTTTAGTCTTACTGAGCTAGAAATGTTTTAGTTTGTGAAATAATATCTCTGACACTTATGCGTTAATAATGGTTCTAATTTGCGAAATAATATTCTACACAAGTGGGATGGCGTGCTGGATTGGTTCAGTATCAATGTTTGAACATTATGTTTAGTGATATTACTTCCTTGTTAACTGTTTGCTCGGTGTAAATTACAGCAATTAATACTTATTTCAATTGTTTTAAAAATCCGATAGAAATGTTTGATTTCTTATTTTTGTATTGTTGTTTGCAAAGTGATGCTTTGAAAATAGTGCTCTATGTTGGTCATTACAAGTGTTAATTCGATATTTCGACTAGCGCATTAACAATAAAACGTTCGTCCTTTTAAAATAAAACATCACTATGTGTCATAACTTACCCATTTTTCTCTGCCTCTACGAACGGTCATAACACACTACAGTACCATGTACAACGAAAGCTTGATCAAACCTTTTAGTTCACTACGGCAATATGTATAAGGCAAGCTTGATCAATCAATTAGGTTCAACATGTCTTTATATAGTATTACTAGGGCTTGTATTTTTAAAACTGATGTGAGAATAGTTGCTCAAGATGTGTTTTGAAAATCAGTTCTTTCAAACAAGAAAGTGTATCATATTAAACGGTAGTGCAGAAGCGAATAACAGCAAACAGCTTGATTTTATTTTTTTAAGCTTTATCAAATCATTATATAAAATATATAGAACCTAATTGTTAATGAATCTTAATAAACAGCAAGAGTTGTCTCTGATGGAGTTGTCCATTATCTCATTTTTAGATACGGCATTGAAATTGATTAGCAGAAAATGACTATCATTGTGAAAATCTGATCTAGAGTCGGTAGTAGAAATTCGTAAACATGGTAAATAAGTAATGCACAACATTAGTGATGCGATTCTATCTGCTCCAATCATAGGTAAAGTGTCTACAAATCTCATGTGGATTTTTATTTCTGTAAGATCCAGTTGCATTGCGTTGTGAATGAAGCAAACACAAAACAAATCAACACACAAAAGAAAGAAACATTACATCAGAATGTGTCTCTTTTCTTGTGAAATACAGCACCAAGAAAATGTAGTCCGTTGAAAATTTTCAAGTGTTTCAAAACTTCCTCTATAATCCGGTACTTTAGTAGAAATTCAATTGAGTGGATTGGGATACCTTTGGACATTGTTAAATATTTATCACATGTAAACAATGCAACAAAATGCACACATTTTCTCTTGAGCATTAACCAAAAACCCGATCCGAGGAGAGATATTTGCAGACAACACAAAGACAGGAAGGAAAATCATTGACGGATACAATACTGGAATGTCCATATCTCTCTTTATCACGCTCCATGCAAACTTCAATCGACTGTAATACATATGCTCCTCAACCAACATTCTGTAATTAAATTAAAAAGAATATTCTGTATAAGATAACTGAATAATGATAAAATAAACCCTACATTGGCGTTGATAAACATGCTTGTCGTCACTTCCTACAAATATATATATGTATGTA
>QKMX01132087.1:0-11440 GCA_003401595.1 Venustaconcha ellipsiformis
AATATGAATACAAAGAAACTGTAGCACAACCTATATACAGTGCTTCATATGCACCTAAACATTTTGGAATAAATTCATTCATTTCATTTTTCAATGGATGAGAGACTATTCCCACTAAAACTCTTAGATGTATGACAGATTCTATATGAGCTTTTGATATCAAGATATTCATTCAAATGAAAATAACATTTTCCATTGGATTTTATATTCAGTTATCCTGAAATAGCTTTGTGATTTGCACTGCATCAACTTAATTAGTGCCTCTGAATATGTTTATCTATCAACGAACCTTAATAAGTAATTCAGCTTTTAAGAGAAGACAATGTGCATCTGATTATTTTTCTTAAGAAAACATGCACATTATATTTAACATTATTTATGCTTCATCATATTTCCATGTTATTCTGTACTGCTTGAATATTTACAATGACTTCTTTCTTACAATTATTACACAAAAATGAAAAATGTATTGGTTCATAAAATAAAACTATTTTTGATACCTATTTGGATTCTGATACACTTCTGTACAGAATCAATATTCCGTGTAAATATTTACGATGAACTATTCAGATTTTCATACACCTCCTGTGCAGTATTAATATTCCATGTAAATTTTGTATGCATATTATTAAGATTACTATACACTTGTGTATTCTAACAAATTATGATACACTTTTAAAAGGAAGATACTTAAAATCTATTTAAAACTAGCTTTCTCTTTATGGCATACATTTATTTTAAAAAATCCTCAATAAGCAAAAAAATTACCCATCAAATAGGAATGTAGACTTAGTACTGTAATGTATATAATTACATTTCAATTCCATAATTTGATATATGTAAAACCTGTTTTGAGACGCCACTAATTCTGACAACAATAATAAGTCTTTTAGGCAGTCTCTCACAACAAGTATTTGCAGGAAGGTAAGTTTTCAAGGCTTAAATAAGTTTATGAAGGAAATATATCCATAATTACAGTAGATAAATTTAATCCTTTTTCATGTTCCATTACCACACAATTCCACCTTGTACCTTTAGAAAACTGATAGCAAGACTACTTTTCCACATATCTCTGGCATTTTGATTCATAGCAGTCTGCACTCTGCCTTCAGACTCTACTCAGTCAGCATGGTTAAAAAGGATTAAATAAAAATCCAAAGTAGTCTTTACAATGGGTTTTGGCATACAGACATTAATAGTGATATTAAAATACACATTTTGCCTCATAATTAATTCCTTGCTAACAAACATCTCATTCATCCCAGCCACTACAAATTATATCTGATGTCTGCAATTTTAAATGTGCTACCAAAAAAGATTTGCAATTCTAACAGTTCTTAACTCTGGAATGTCATTTGAGAATACTCGAAGCAGAAACTAATCTTAAATTGGACACTTCATAAATAATTTTTTAAAATATTATTTCAAATATTGATATACTTTTTTATATAATTCATTGTATCAGTAAAATTGTTAGAAATTAACAGCATGCCCTCTTTTAAAATAAAAGTTTTGTTATACTTGAATTAGAGACACTATGTTATATCATATGGCAATAGTCCAAATATGGCTGAATATGGCAAAAAACTAGACCATACACTGAAAAAAAATGAATGTTCTGATTTTCTTAAGTACTGGTAGCCAAACAAGTAACAACCTTTCTTGAAACTTGATGAATGCCTACATAACCTGTGTGACTTGTACTAACTGCAGTGACCCAGATCTCCTGGGACATTATGTGATATCATATCTGGTTCCATGCAGTTTGCAGCAGGACTCATGTTATAAGCATATATACACAGTATCACACTGTACTTACTACAAGGAATTCTTTGTCAGTTTTGCACCTAATATAATGTAAATCTTGGATTCCATGTATGAATTTCTATTGCAACAACTATTATTCCAAATTGGAAAAATAGTTTCTTATTAGAAACTCCCAAGCTTGATTAAGTCATTGTGTTTTTTGCTTAAAAATTCAAAATCACTCCTGTCATTCATGTATTTTTTAGAGGTTGGGTATATAATGTTTGGTAAGTATCTATGAGTTTATTACCAAGACAGTAATTATCCAACTCAAATGGAATAAAGCAGAGAAAAGCCTAGAGGTTCTAAATTTGTAAAACATTAATTAATGATCTTAACACAACATGTGCACAGTGAAACAACTGCAATTTATTTTTCCTACTGTTATTTTTTGAGAAATTTCTGCATTGATTTCAGACACATCATGATCAAAAATTTGAGATTATGAAAACTAATGCTTATTTGTGCACATTTTCAAAGAATTTAACATGGATACACTATTATGAATGTACTGAGATCATTTGGTGAGTTGATATTTACTTTACCTATTCATGCTATTCATTTTCCACTGTTTTTACAAGTGTAAATACACACACACTGTTATAATTATTATGATGTTGGTGCTCTGAAGCACCAGAGTTTTCATTCCAAATTTTAGCCATGTATAATAATATTTGAAGTCATAATACTGAATCTTCCACTGAGCAGACTTGACTGCTGTATTTACTCATTCATTACCTATTAAAATATAAAACCATCAGTTAAGCATACATTTTCCTGATCCTAACATATGACAGGCCATCAAATCAGTAGATTTCGATTTTTTTTATCATACAGTCTCAAATATCAAGTCATTTAATCAATGTGCTTGTTACAGAAGAATATTCTTCATAAGCACTGGTGTCTGCATATGCCTGTTAATATCATTTCTTCTCTATATATTATCTTAAAATCCACTTTGCATTAAACACACAAAGTAAACTCTGGACATTTGCTGCTAGCCTGCACTCAATTAAACTCTGATTTGCAAACAATGTTCAACTTGTTGTAATATTTCTTAGCCAATGGTTTTTTAGCAATTGGATAAAGCATACATTTCAACATTTTGACATGAATAAATGACCAAATCAAGATAAGAGCTGTCCTTTCTTAAACATCTTAAGAAACACAGTAATAACTAGACAAGACAAAAAGAATAATACACAAGCATGTCTGCCAAAATAATTTTTTTGTGTTGATCTCTCCTTCCCTCTCTCTTCTGCCAAAGTCAATGGACTTTTAATCAAAGACTCACGGACCAACTTTGATTCCTATGCTACTTATAACACCTCAATAAATACCCAGCATTTGGCCTTAAAGTCTTCCATGTGAAACAATATACAGCATTTGGCATATTTTTCTTCACACATGTCCTAATCAAACTGAAAAACTCACTGCACTGGTAGAACAGTCTCCAGCAGACTGGTATCTAACAAGATTCTGTAATGTATGGATAGAATGCATAAAATGCCGTCTTTTCCTCACAAAACATTTTTTAATCTTTAAACTTTTAAAATCAGTATATTTCAACTATAAAATGACAAACAGTCTTAGGAATGGTTATATGTATCCTACCTCTGGTCAGAATCAAAATATATGCAGATTTTATGAGCAATTTATGTTTCTATAGGGCTTGGGTATTAAATGGTTTTTCAAGCTTTTCAATGTACAAAGGAACTGAAAAAAGATGGTGAACTTTGCTTTTTGAGGGTTTTAGTAAGTTCACAACTTTGAGGTTAGCTATCATTTCTTTTTTACAATGTATGGCTTTATCCTGTAACAGGTTAAAATATTGTATGGGAAAACAGTTTTCTAACTTTTTCACTTTCTAAAACTGATCCAGACTAGCATGGTCCTTACGAAATTTTCACTACCAATAATTTTACTTTTTCTTGGATGTCATGTATTAGAATTTGATTAGCACTGATGCTTAAAATATTATGAAATGATTGCAATTTTAGATTAAAAAGCTAAAAAGTTCCAGCATTAGACTCGTGCATTTGAGATCCATATCTCCTGCATCTGCCCTTTTCCGTGTCACAGGTATTAATTATTCTCCTCAGTGATACAGAGAAACTCTTCTCAATGACAGAGATATTATCCTTGGTGACAACAGACATTCTCATCAATGACAGAGATTTGTCTCTGTGACACAGACATTCTTCTCAATCACAGAGACATCCTCCTCAGTGACAAAGATATTTTCTTCAGTGACACAAAAAAAATGATTACCTTTCCTCATAGGCTTGTGTAGCTTCCTGAATGAAGGTACTTATTTGTTTCTTTGTTTCCTCTAGATTCTTGTTCAGCTTTCGGTATAAACTGTCAAACACTGCCTTATCTCTCCGCAAGTGGTCAATCTCCTCACGAAGTGCTTTATTCTTTGCAAGTTGTTCACTAAACTTTATCAAACTCTGTGGATGTAATTAGAAAGTTTAAATTAACAACCTAAAATATAAACTGGAAATTCCATGAATGTAGAAACAGTATTGCAAAATATCTTTGAAATTGAATATTTTAGATAAGAACTGACCATGTGACAGAGGCCACATAATTCCAGATATGAAAATGGGGGTGGGGTGAGAAAAAGGCATATTCACAGTGGTTACAAATCTTTTGGTACCTATTGTTCTAAACATAGTGTTGTTTAACTTTATAAGTTAATTATTTTCCCAATAAAATTGGTGAGGTGGTCCTGGCTATTTGAAAAATACGCTCTTTATTTCTTAGTTAATTTTGGGAAATTACTGCACTTGTAGAATTTTAGTGGCAACCTATTACAAATTAATTCTGTAAGCATGAGTATTATTCTCTAATTGAAAATTAATTCAAAGTCAGATGTATCAGTGAATATCCCTCTGATAGAATGCAGATGAAAGAAACAGTTGCAATTAAATTGCTTGTGACATTTACCTTGGAATATTGTTGAAAATAATCATAGAGGCCTACACAGAAAATAACATGTTGGATGCAGGTTGAAACTTTCACGTATAAGTTCATCTTTCAAGTCAAGGAAAGATGCTTCATAGCAGCTGGCATACTGGATGCCTAAAATGTCATGTGATGAGTTTTCCCAGTGGTTAATTGATTTTGCCTGTTAAAGACAGTGACTTTCATCCATAAGAGAGCACTTCCTCAAAACAATGGTTTACTTGGCTATAAATGCAAAGGGTCAAGATGATCTACAGACCATGATTGTAAAAACTGATGTCTCTATTTCAAATGTGTAGAAAGAGTTAAGTGGCATTATTCATGCAAGCACACACATCTGAAAGGAAAGAAACACATACTCTGCTTTTTCTATGGAAAGCTTTGGTATAGAGATGCATATGGTCATGAAAGACAGATGGTCTCCTAAAACAGGGACCTTTAAAGTCAGACTAATTTGCTAAATGTTTTTTTTTTTCTTTTCCCTGATAACTGCCAATACAAGTACTAATACAGCAATTAATTGAATGACAAGTCTGATCTATTTAAATTACAAATTAGAGGAATGGTGAGTATTTTTACTATGTTAATGTTACTTCCGCATTCCACCAACACCCCATAGAAAAGTCTATGATAAACAGAAAGGGCTGACTCTTCTGAAAATAGTGCCAGACACAATAATAATCATAATAATGATGACTTTATTTAACAAGAGTTACACAATTAGTTGCATGGAACTAATCCTCTTTGTAGCCTCTATTATATGCATATTTACATTCAGAATACATGCACATAGTTCCACACAAAAACACACACAAACACACACACTTATTGATCATAAGCTACATTTATATACAGACATAATAAAAAGAAATTTTGAATGAACATGCTTGAAATAGGTACACTGTGTATGTACGCTACAAAAATAATGGACAACAAAGTGGAAGGTTAGTAAATTATGCTTAAATTTGTCATGAATTTTTGTCAAATCCATCAGGATCCACTTTTCATTCATTGAATTAGATTCTAATTAAATTCATTTATATTTGTACTTTCTCTAATTTCTAATGGAATTCCAAATTAGTGATCCTGAATACTGAAAACTTTTCTTAAAAAGTTCTTTTTTAGGTTTTGGGATGGAAACGTGGTTATCTGAAATTGATCTTAAATTGGGAGTGACTGCCTTGTTTTCCAGCATGCAATAGTCCATTGAGATGTAATTGGGCCAAACTGTTTAAAACTTTTTGCACAAGTTTTGCTTTTCTCAAAAATATTTGTTACTGTTAACAGTTTAATATCACTCACAAGATTTATATCTTCAGCATTATCTATGAAGTCTGCGAGCTCTTTTTTGCAAGTGGAATAATTTGCAAATACTCTTGTCAGAAGTGATACACCAGATAACATTACACTAGTCTAGGTATGGTTGTATATAGCATTTATAATATATTAACCATAAGATAGCAATGGCTCAAACCTCATAAGCTTTTGATTTTTATGAATGAAATGCTACTCTTAATGTAAAGGATTGATAAGCTCTCTTTGTAAGGGATTTATAAGCTTTCTTTGTAGTGTCTGGAAGCTGAAATATCAGCTGAACACTTAAGATGTAGAAATACTTGATCAGTTCTGGTATCTGAGAGTTCACAACAACAGTGCATCCTTTAAAAACTTTAAGTGTGCTGGATAGGGCTGCACTACAGCACTTCATATTAGAACCATTATTTCTCTTCAAAAGCAAAAGAAGAAACTCATCCACTGGTTCCTATTGCACTAACTGAAAGATTCTCCACTTGGCATCTTACTTAGACATAGATTATGCTTAGACTGAACAAATTCCTTGGTGCCTTTACTAAAATATTCATCCTTGCAGAAGAGATCATTTGAGATGACACAAGTATGAATGTGGAGAATCTATGGACTGCGGTAGAGGAGAGAGCCCCTCTGCTGTGACAAAAGGTCTTCCTTTGGGGTAATGTCCTAAGATAGTCAATAATGTCCTAAAATGGTACGTAATGTCCTAGAATGGTCCATAATGTTCTAGAATGGTCCATAATGTTCTAGAATGGTCTATAATGTTCTAGAAAGGTCCATATTGTTCTAGAATGGTCTATAATGTTCTAGAATGATCCATAATATCCTAGAATGGTCCATATTGTTCTAGAATGGTCCATTATGTTCTAAAATGGTCCATGATGTTCAAGAATGGTCAATAATGTTCTAGAATGGTCCATAATGTCCTAGAATGGTCCATAATGTCCTAGAATGGTCAATAATGTCCTAGAATGGTCCATATTGTTCTAGAATGGTCCATGATGTTCTAGAATGGTCCATGATGTTCTAGAATGGTCCATAATGTTCTAGAATGGTCCATAATGTTCTAGAATAATCCATAATGTCATAGAATGGTCCATCAGCAGATCAAGAAGATCATTCAAAAAAAAAATCACTGGAGCTACAGAGGGACTATTAAAATGAGATGAGTTCCTTATTTTGTGAAGTACTTTTTGGATCAACCTAAAGAGTTCTAATAAGCATCCATTGCCAAGGCCCTCTGGAAGGGGACTGGAGAAACAAATATGGGCAGTTTGTAGTTTAGCCTCTTTGCAAACAAATCCATAAAGGATCTCCCCCAAAGTCTGAACAAAGAATAATCTGCTATGCAATGGTGCAGAGACAATCCCATGAAGACTATCATACCCTTCCTGGTAAACATTATGTTCATTATGCTACAAGTTTGTAAAGTACACTTGGACCTTCTGTATCTTAAATATGATGATATGAATGATGAACATTATATATGGACCCAATGTTTAATACAAGTGGTAGATAACTATGTGCCTTTGAAAACATAATAGAAAAGGACCTCTAATCTTACTGTTTAACTTGTAACATTCTGGATTTTATAAGAACTCCAAACTATTTCAGATTCAAAGGACAAAAAACACATTACAAAACATGGAAGTAGCCAATATTACTATCAATCAATCTTAGAAAAAAATTACAATAAGAATTCAACATAGAAAATTTTTAACAAACTAGGTGCAGGTCAAGCATTCTACAAGGTCATCCACAAGGTCATTCCACAAGGTCAAGCATAATAACTTGATCATGAAGATTACATCATTGATGGGGATGATGAAATATCAAACACATGAAATAAATCTTTTCTCAACACTGCTTCCAAAATTAAGGACACAATTATAAATACCAATGATGTCAAACTATAAAATGTTATAATTCAGAAAAGATACCAGCTGACAGAAAACATTCAATTGCTTCTCCCAACTTAATTGAGAGAACCTTACTGGACCATGTTTCCAGTGGACTTCTTACATGTGTAATCCACTGATAAAAATCTTCAAAAGTTACCAGTGTTCCTAAACACAGATCCATACCTATCTTACCATCCTAATTTGCCATATTTGAGGTAAACCACTCACATGAGACAGCCATGGTCTAAATGAAAATGGATTAATGCCTCAAGTGACAGAAAATTAGTTGGATCAAAACTAGTTGATCTTAGAAAAGTATTTATTACCTTGTTTATCATTATATTCTTATCAATAAACTAAACAAATATTGCAATTTATTGATTGCACCCCATTTAATAAAGAAAACACAATGGGTCTAGTCTAACAAGGATAACATAATGGGTCCAGTCAAACAAAGAATACACAACAGGTCCACTCTAACAAAGGTAACAGGATGGTTCCAGTCTGAATCTCCTTTCCTTGTATGTTAAAACTGCATTACATCTACCAACTAATATGCAGATGACAAAAGCCTTATCAGATTTTAAACAGATATTATCAATCCTAGAGGTGTCCCTCAGATAATTTTACCTGTACAAAATCTTTAGGCAGATTCCGCCTGGATTTGGTGGATTCAGGTATATTCTGCTTACACAACCCAAATTTCAGTTAGAGATTAGGCAGACTGGGAATACAGCTAAGGTGACAGACTGAATCAAATAGTTAAGCATATTCCTCCTAAAGGATACCTGTTTGACAGAATAGTTCTGATTGTCCAGTTCCTGTAAGATGGATTTTTGACTGACTTTAGCAGAAATGTTTGGTGTAATTTTGAACTTTATCAAAAGAACTACAAGCATATATGAATCTTTGGAAAATTTGGTGCAAGGCAGATTTTGAACTTAATCTGATGTTTGCTCTGAAAAATATGTTTTTTTGCTTCTATTAAAATATGTTCTACAAACATCATACTCTAGTGAAAATGTGACTGAAATTTCTGTGAAATATCAGTGACATTCACCCAAATGTCCTTTTTGCACCAAAATTATAGTAGTCCACCAAATGTCAGTGAAATTTCAGAGATTTTGTCAAAATCTCTGAAAATTCAATGATATTTTGTGATTATAATATCATTTACATTTCAATAAAAAATATCAATAATAAATATTATTTTACAGATATAAAAAAACAAACCTTTATTCCATTTTAACATTTTATTTTTTGTTTCTTGTACAATTTGAGTGATTTTCAGCATTTGCATTTATATTTCCTGTTTCTAATCTCTCTCTGTAATTTTAATATTTATTTTGGAAAAATTAACTTTTGTCCACATCTTTCTTTTTTATTTTTTTATTTTTTTTTTCTATTTCTTTTGTGTTGTTGTTGTTGTTTAACTTGTCAAGGGTGATTTAAAAGTTATATAACTCCAAACAGAATTTAAGGATGGACAATGTATGGATCACTGTTGGGGAATTGTTGATATTGTTGCCTGATACCCATGTCTATCAAAACTAGTCAGATCTTTGAGGAGTTTTCTTTTCCCCACAAATATAATCATCTTTCAATATCATGAGTGGTATTATTGTTAAAATATCAAAATGTTCTAGTTGTGTTAGAATTCAGAGGAAAATGAGAGTAATTATATCATGATAAACATTTTTTATGGCTGCTTTTTGAACAAGGCCTTACAACAGCATTTTTTGTACATTCAAAAGTCGAGTATGCAGTTCAGCTCCCATATCTCTTGGATGTCATAATTATAACAGTTGTATCATTTTGTTTCATGTACACTGAAATATTACTCTGTTTGATGAAGCCCTATTTAGTTTATACCTTTTTAAACGTCTGAAAAAATACTGAAACTTCAGTAAAATACAATATAATGGTCAAAACTTCAGTGAAATCTCACCCAAATTTTAGTAAACTGTTACCAAACTTTCAATGAAATATCAGTGACAATTTTTGTCAAAATTTTTGTGAAATTTCACAAATATTTCGGTGAAATGAAAAAGACATAAATGATGTCATTACAGAACAGGGTTTGTACGCATGAAAGAAAATGAGGACAAGATAAACATAAATCTTTTTGTTAATGTCTGTCAAAATAAAATTTATGATCCATTCTAATAATTATTGTGAGTATTTATCATTGATTCCCAATAATTTCTAAGTATCATTAGGCTGTTTAACAGAAATCTGAAGCAAACGTTTTACTGGATGAATTTTATATGGACATTTTAGACATATTTTTAGATGGAAACCTTAGGCAGATTTTTATATCAGGTGGATATCGCAGGCAGGATTTTTTCAGGTGGATTTTTATTTCAGGAGAAATCTTAGATGAATTTTTTGTTTAAGTGGAATCTTAAGACAACTAATTACATATTCTGCCTAAAATTCTGCCAGAAATCCAACTAAAGTCCATTTGAAATTCACCTAAGCTTTAAGTTTATGATTTTGGCAGAAAAAACTTTTTAAAAAACCCATCTAAAATCTGCCTTAAGTCTGCCTGGAAAATGTTGCACAGGATCTGAAGTGGATTTTTATTTCAGGCAGAAATCTTAGATGGATCTTTTTTATTTAAGTGAAATCTTAGAACAACTAATTTGCATATTTTGCCTAAAACTCTGCCCTGAATTGCACCCTTAATATGATTCAGACAGAAAATGCTTAAAAAATGTCTAAAATCTGCCATAAGTCCACCTGCAAAATTTCATGAGTATTTAGATTAGCTTCTTGGTGCATCTGATGAACTACATGGTTTATGCTAGAATGAAGTGTATATTACCTGATCCAATCTGTTCTCCATTATCCAGAGCCTCTTCTCCACATTTAGTATACTTTCTTCCTCCTCTTTAGTGTTGAGAATTTTCTTAGCGTCATTATTTTCCTCCTCAGCTTTCAGAATCTGGAGAATAAATAAGTGTATAGAAAATATTATTCCAATGTGAACTTTCTCTCCCTCTCTGATGAACATACCCAGCTATAACTGTGAGGAGAAAACAGAGATCATTTACCACTACTGAGAGAGCAAATCTAAAAAACACATGTGCTTCTAGAGACTAATGCTTTACTGGCAATAATAAATTAGTTTTTTTTTCTTTATCTGATGAGTGTTGATTGGCATCTAGATTGATAGCAATATTTTAAGGATGCCCACAATTACCATACTCTATGAAAATTGGCATCATTTTTATTTGGTGATAATTAGATATCTTTAGGTCACAACCCCATGTCAAAATGATTTCTCCATTAGGAAGTGTAGCAATAACAATATTTTCAAGATGAGTGTGTGTGTGTGTGTGTGATTTGGATTTTTTAACAGATTTAGCAGTTTTTCAGTTATATCGCTAAAGTGTCAGCAGTCTGGCAGCTTATAGTGATGTCTAGCACTGAGACATCATGCCGCAGAC
>QKMX01132182.1:0-12973 GCA_003401595.1 Venustaconcha ellipsiformis
CCTTTTAAAAATGTAAATAAGCAATGAAAACTCTTGTCTAACGTATAAATTGAGAATATTCTAAAACAATGCTTAAGATGTTTGTCCATATATCTACATTTATATTTGTCGCAACAATCTTTAGTTCTCTGGTTTATACTTCAAAGAAAATTGCGCCAGATAGGCAAAACATTCAAGTTAAAATACTGAAATGTTAATCTTTTTAAAATTTAAAATGGCTGCACATATGGGCTCTTGTCATTGTAGTACACCAGAGATTGAGCATTGTCATGGACATTGCAATATTTGTCAACTTGACTACCATTCAATGCAAATTGGACATAGAGTATTAAAGAAAGCGATGAATATAAAATGGTCATCAAGTGTCTTTGTATTGTGGTACTAATGCACGTTTTAATCTGCATGCAGTTTAGCAAAAGTAAATGTAGTTTCATCCTGTGATAATTGATGTACAAATTACAGTACCATGCTCAGGTTGTGCATTTTTGCTTCTAAAATTGGTCATAATTGCATTTCTAGGAGAGTGTCTTGTGTGATGTATCCATTCATTAATGAGTACAGATTTTCTGAAAAAAAAGGTTCTTTCTATCACAGCTGGTGAAGAATGGAGAAAATTGTCAGTGGAAAAGAAGCAGCCTTATGAAAATGCAAGTCAAAAGGAACAAAAGAAGTATGAAGCAGCTTTATCCGATTGGCGAAAGGTTTGTATAGATTGTTTAAAGTTAATTCACTTTATCTCATTTATTTACAATACCTGACATGATTTGAAGTGGCTAGAATACTGAATAAGTATGTAATCCAACTGCATTTAAAAACAAATCATGGCTTGGGAACATGAAATTCAGTGAATCCAGTTCAGCTATTTTGTGCTTTTAAAAATTTTGCAGTTCTATTTGCTTACTTGGGTCAAGTAAGCAAAAGCTATGTCACAGTCATAACTCTGGTCCAGTATGCAATTTAAATCAAACTGACCATTTCTGTGATGATTGCTAATGTTTGTGGTTGGCTTAACTTCATGCTTTTCTAATTAAATATTAGGAAAATGGGTTAATATGGTGAAGTTCTTAGATGGGCTAATTATCATGATGTAATGTTTGTGCAATAAATGTTTTTGTAGTACTAAACAAGATTGCCTGATTAAATTGGTGAACTGTTTAGTGGTGCAAGCCATGAGAGCAGTATCTAGTGTTTTATTTTTTGGTAATGTGATTAATTTCCAGTATTTATCTTTAAGGATAATGTGTCGACTTTTCTTTTGTATCCCAGGGTGGTGGTGGTGCCAAGCAGAATGCAAATGGCACAGATGATGATGATGATGAAATGGAAGAGGAGGAAGAAGAAGAGGAGGATGAGGAAGATGATGAGGACGATGATGAGTAACCCACCTCTTAGACAAGTGTACATGTTCATTGTGTCCTCTGAGCATATCATAATCCATTGAACCAGTCAGCAAGCCTTCAGCTATCCTGTCGTGGTCAATGCTGTATTGTCCACTGCCCATCTTTTCTAGATTGTCTTCACACTGTTCTTCCATGAAGACCTTGAAAGGCTACATCCATTTTGAGAAATGGTTGAAATTTTTTTAATGAACTTTTGGTTGTGAGAAGACGGATTGTGGGGGATAAATAAATTCCGCGATTAATGCCATCAATTCATTTCATGGTGGATCTGAACTTCATGTGTTTATCATAGACTGCATATTCTTTGTCTTGACATTCCATTGGAAGGATGTTTGCTTTGGCAGATATCTACCTCGTCTCATTGATCTTTCCATGTTAACCTTGCCTTTCGAATCTTCATTTTAATTTTCTGTCACAGACTCGTCTTGGGCTTGCTCTTTGTTCTCAGGGATTAGACCCTGCATATAATATTACAGACTTCTGACTGAAATACATTGATTATGCATTATTGTCAGCAAAATAAAAGATTAAATTAATCTATACCAGGATGTCTTAAAATCTGTCACATCTATTAGAATACAATAGTTTATACATGCTGGATGAAAAGTATGCTAAGAAAAGGTGAAATTTGTTGTTTGATTAAACAAGTCCATTGCATTAGTAAGTTATAGCTTGGAAGTACCAGATGGTTAAATGGTATGCTTTTATAAAAACCGTGCTCATTTCAACGTATTTTTATGTTAGCATTTGTAGTTTTATATCATCAGCTTTTCATCTGTGAATAAAGTCATGTACTCTATTACGTTTCCTTTTTAGCTCCCCTGTAGAGTGGAGGAGAGCTACTGAACTGGCCAGGATTGGCCCATTTGCAAAATTCTCTTGTAGTACCATGTTCCTAGAAAGTATACCTTAGCACAATTTATTATAAATATTCACTCCAGATTGCACTGATTTTAACATGCAAAAATGTCGTATTCGTCAGGCACTGTAAGATGTCTCTAGAATATCCAAAATGGCAAGATTTTCGTGTTATTTTTACCTTAAAAACACTAGCTTCATAGTATGTTGGGATTCCCACACTATCTGAAAAGTCAAGAGAAATGATTTTTTTTTCCCCAACCGTCAAGTCCCTAAATATTAAAAAAAAATTGAAACGATCCCAGAAACTTTAATTGAGTGATAACTGAACAGCCGGTTAACTTTCGAATTCTGAGCATAATGGACTGTTTGGGTGCTTGCCATAAACAAATTTGTAGAGTCAACAAAATGTTCAGTGCATTATATTTGTCTAGTAGATATTTTCCAGATAGATCAAATATCTCTTATTTTTCCTTGTATGGAATGTATATATATGCCCGTCTAGCATCAGAAGAGGCCAACATCATGGGAGAAAGCCTAGTTGCTTACCAGATGGCCTTTGTTAAATTGGGGCATACCTGGATCTAATCTATATGAAAATTAGTTTCTCGTTAATCTGCTGAAAGGAGAGATAAAACTGACCTTCATGAAGATCACACATGATACGGATTTGCATTGTTAGTCACAACACTAATCTTGCAACACTTTTTCAAATGTAACCCACCCCCAAACTAAGCATTTAATGAATGTTGTATACTGGTTGTAATAGAACTACAAAAACAAAAGAACACAATTACATGTCTACCACAATCATCTGTTAGATTAATCTGATAGGCTAGATTGCTGCACCAGCAACTGGTTATGCCTTGTTCTTGAAATGTTGAAAATTGTACTTTCTGGTTTTTACAAAATGGATCAGACAATTTAATACAATGGAATTTTTGTACAACATTAAAATAGTTTGTTGTTGACTGCTGCTTACCAATGGGCCTTGCAAATAGACCAACGACTTTGACTTCCAATGTAGTTTGAGAATTATGAAGGCGTGTGACTAGTAATGCAAATGAAGACTACAAGGTCAGGTTTCATCTGGTCTGTCAGCAGATGAAAAAAAAGTATAATACCTGCCATTTCTGAGAAAACCATTTTCTTAATGTTTCATAAATGTATAAGTCATTGCATCATTTAAATTTTCTAGGCCTGCTGATAAGAGATCACCATATGCCACTAGTGCATGGTGGTAAATTCTACATTTTCTATTTGCAATTTTTCTGATCCCACACCCAACCTAAATCTCCAAATGTGGAAAAAATTTGGTGAAATGTTCGGAGGAAACCCAGATTTCAAAAACTGACTGCTATTCATTGTAAACCAGATCTTTTTGTCCAAAATGTTGAATCTGAGCTTAATGTGAATATTGGCATGTAGCTTTAAACATTGGTTTCAATACTTTAATAGAACACAGGAGAAATGGGGAAATTGTTTAACCTTGTATTATATATATATATATATTAAAAAATACTGGCTACTTTATCTAGAAGTATTTGGGGACTGGTTTATCGAATTACAATAGTTTTTACAGAAAAGTAGGGCCATGCTTATGCAACTATACATTTGAATTCAATGATTGAGATGTGCTGAAGAGGACCTGTTAGATTTGACCTGGGTAATGTTTGCATTATTTAGGCTTCAAGATTTCAAATGTACACTGTAGAAATAGTACCTTGTAATTTTAATGTTACGAGTACCTAGATCATAGCATTTCATTAAGTAAAATGAAATTGCCCAATATTTCAACAAGCAAAGATATTTTTCTTTTAGCTGGCTAGAAGTATGCACAAATCACTTGTGTAATGATAAAAGTGCAAAATTTTAATTGATATAGACAGTTTTTTTTCCTTGGCAGACCACTTGATCTTTTCCTAATGTTGTTGAAATTGGGCATCCTTTCTGCAGACACCAGAGTGGAACTGTGGACCAGCAGTGGTTCATGTAGCACGGTACAAGACCCACTAGCAAAGACTAATTTGAAGCTTTGTATTTGGAATATCCACGCAATATACGATGATTATTGGGTGGTGTGAACAATACAAATGTAGAAAATACTTTGGGGGAAATATTTACCAGAACTAATAAAAATATGAAATGTAATTTTTTTTAAAAAAAAATGTAATTATGTGCAAGAGACCACTTTTAGTTCCGATATGTAACGAGTAGGACAGTTTGCATGTAGGTCGCTAATGGGATTGCTAGAAACATTTTTTATTAACTCTGTTGCTCATGGACCAAAAGAAATTTGATGGTTATTTTTAGTTTTTTTCCTTGGCAGACAACTTGATCTTTTTTACCAACCTAAATCAAAATTAGCATCATGAAAATAGTTTGTGGCAATATCAGTGAGGTTTTCAGACCTTTTATGATACCTAGAGGGTCCTAAAAGAAAATTGTGCTGGCTGTATATCCAATACGGCTTTCATGAAAAGCTTGTTGCTACTGTTCGAATCTATGATCATTATGATTGGGGTTGGCTTTTCACCATAACTATTCTAATGTTTGCCGGGTATGTTTACAATGTTTACTACAGCAGCTATTTGGATAATTTTGTAATAGCTGAAGAACATCAAAGATGGTTTTAACATTTGGCAGTTGAATAGGGAAAAATATTGTGTATTCTTGGAAATTCTTTGCCTCAATCTCTTCTGTATTATTATTGAACTTCATTGAAATCCTAACAATGTTGAAAATATTTGGCACAATGTGTTTGTTTATGTAGATTTCATTTAAACATAGTTAATACCTTAACTGAGTCAAATGCACCATTTTCCCAAATGGTACATTCCATTTGTTTCAGTCTATCATTACTTTATTCTGTATCGTAATACACTATTGTCATATTAAATATTGTGATTCGTTGATAGTGAGCTGTCAGACATTTATATACAGTCTCATTGCACTACAACCCATTCTTTTGAGGTTTTGATGCGTGTATTGCAGAGACTACTAGGGTTGGGGCTAATTTTCATGCATATATTTATATTTCTTTATTGTTAGGTCTCTTGTTTACCTCATGACCAGATAGGTTTCTTGCATCCTACAATAGTTAAACTTTCATGATGAGATGCCTCTCGTCATAAACTTTCCAGTGTGACTTTTATATCACAGTTTATTGGTTAAATTTAAGGATGTTTCTAAAGTACTGTTCAGATTAGAATTGTCAAACTAGGTTGTTATGTATTTATGTTAGTACCACCCTGCCAGCAAAAAGTCACTGTAACCTTCATTTCACATTCTACTGGATTGGGTTGAGGTTTTGCACATGGCATCACCAGTTATCACATCTTTGAGGATAATTATCTTCACTACAATATATAGTGAGGATAATTGACTGATACAATGATTGATCAAGATAATTGCCTTTGGTACAATGTATGATCAGGTTAATTGTCTTCACTACAATGTATAATGAGGATATTTGACTTCATTACAGTGTATAATGAGGATAATTGTCTTCCCGAACAATGTATGATTGGGATAAGTGCCTTAAGCAATGTATAATCATGATTGATAGCTCACTTTGAAAGGAGGTTCAATTGGGTTAATTCAATATATGATCATGTTTGTCATGGCTGACATCAAATAAACATATTTACATGATCATGCATGACTTGTAAATACCATGCATTATATGCTAAATTACTAGAACAAACGAAAAATGTAATTTTCCAGTGTTGTCCATCATTTATACTTGCCACCATGCATATCCTATCTTGTGCTGCAAAATTGCGTTCAACCCTATAACAACACAATTATACTTCTGACAGTATCTGCTGTGACTTGAACCCCAAAGTTATAGTTCCATTTAAATAGCCGCAGTTCAACTGTCAAGTGGGTAACGGTATGAAGATTCACAAGTCCGAACTGTTTGTAAAAGAACTCTACTTTTCAAACGTTAACCTTAAAGTTCTGAAGGTTCTCAAGTTGGAAGAATCCGAAGTTTTTTTTACAACAATGAGTTTTTTGGTCTGAAGTTTCATTAGTACGAAAATATTTTGAAGTGTTACATGGGTATTATCATATGATGTAGTTTTGGTTATATAGCTTAAACATTTAAATTGCAATCATCAAAATTGCTCTTTTGAATAATTTTTTGTGGGTTGTATTTTTTTAACCCTTTACAAAAGAGCTATAATTGCATTCTCAGCACATCAGCCAGTGCTATGATGAAGGACAGGGGCATGAACCTTGCCACAAATATAACCGAGATGCGATTTATAAAATTTACAGTTTGAACAGGTATCAACTGTAACAGAAGAGGTTCATGCAGCTCAAAGGTTAAAATATCTACCCATTCTACCACTAGAGCATGGAAGAAAGCGAATTAGCTTTGTAATCATTTATTAATTTTATTCAAAATGAATGACAAACGTTTTCAAGATATATTTCTTTACCTAATAAACAGGTTTAAATTTGAATGGACTTCACTGATGTGTTCTTAGGTTAACAACAATCTGATTAAATAAATTCAGATCTGCACTATTATACACAAGATCCGACTGCGACCGCTTTTGGTCATGTTCTGGTAACCATGTTATTAACATAATCGCTAATGTTATCAACCAATCAGATGAAGTCTGATATCTTCGCGTTTGGAGACTGAGTAATGTTGATGAAGCGCATGAATGTGCACCGAATGATTTGATTCACTTGGATTTTTGAAAGATGCATTTACATTGGCTGATTGAAAGGTCACCAGTACATGATCCTTATACTGTCGTCGTCAGATCTTCACGTAGGACAGTGGAGATCTGATTTTAATCAGATTGAGACTTATAATTTCCTCAGTAATTAAGGTTATTGGACACACTACTGCCACAAGGCCTATTGTGTAAACACGAGCGAAATAAGCATAATTAGTTTTTTTTCATGCATAACATCAACGTTAATGTATTGTTTTCTTGAGAACATAATACACAATATAAAAAAGTCCACAAATTTTCTTATCCGTTATAAGTTGGTACTCTACAGTTGTTTTAGATGTTTAAAGACAAAGAACCTGTTTTTCCTCGCTGGTTATACAGGTTGTTTAAAAAAAGACATTGTGTGTGTGCATTTTGATGTATGATTGATGGGTGTCATGTGGGTTATAGAGTACACAGCTCTGGCTTAACTAAGCTGTGCACATATTAATTTTTAAAAAAAACTAGCTTTGCTTGGTCATTTTCACTTGCTGGACTTAGCGTAACTTGTAAAATGATGTTTGGGAACTGGTTTATTTTTATACATATATATTTGGTAATTCATTCATAGTATTTTCAGAAGCTGGTATTGACAAGTCTGGAAGAATTTATTGTTGATTGCAATAACTGCTAAAGTGTGTGCATTCGACTAATTCTGACTGATTTTTCGAGCACATGAGAAGTCATTTTGGTTTGCTGTGTGCCTAGAGGCGTACAATATCCAAATAAATGTCAGCCACATTACATGAAAATAACATAGAGGTATGCCAACGTTCTGACCATTGTGCGTGTTGTAAATGCAAACAATTTCACCTTACATCTGTCACTCTCGGACGTTCATGATCATACTATCTGTAGAACGCAGAGTGTCGTTTTGTGTCGAACGATTTGATTATGAAAGCTCAATTTCCTTTGGCTAATTCAAAGGTCGTTGTCAGATCTTCACGTTGGAAACTGCAGATCCTGTTTTAATCAGATCGAATGTCTGAAATTAAATGAATGTTTCACGCAATCTTTTTGGCAGAGGCATTTTCTCCAAAGTATACAGCGGACACACATATCTTGACTCTTTAGCTCAATCTCGGAACTGAACTTTTGGGTCAATACAACGTGCATTCTCATTAAATTTACACAACACATTAAAACTCTGCACAGCGGACACTAAAATGCTTTTGTTGACCTTTTAACCCGGTGTGTCCTTGACCTGTGAGCGACGGGCCTTGGTGTGGTAAGCCTAATTTAAGATATGCATTTGAACAGTTTCATCAAAATACCTCGGGTTGTTCAAACGTTATGTAGCGAACATAAAATTCTTTGTTGATCTTGGAACCTCGTCTCTGACTTTGAGATTGGAGTCTTTGTGTGGTTGACAACACAACAGCTAAGGAATTTACACATTTGTACAGTTTCATTGAAAACTTATGGTCCTGACAATAAAATCGATATAATTGACCATTGAACCCCTCACGTGACCATGCCTTATATTTGAGATCCATATGTATATACATATCGACACGACGTATAGTGCATTTGTGCTATTTATGTATATAATGATTAAAGAAATAATAATAATCGATTTGGGAAATGTGTTTAATTTGTAACAGATTTATAAGGTTTTTCTTTGAAGCATATATACTTATTCTTTTGAGAACGTATGTACCTTAAAAACTCAACAACGAACCAACAAATGGCTGCTACATACAAAAAATTATTGCAGAATGAAATTAAAATCAATACACCTTTTGAAAGGAGTATCATCGAATAGTCGACTACAACACTTTCGCACATGCTGATATGAAAATGGATTAACGGCCACTGGGTTGCGAAACAATTAAAAAAAGATCACTTAGTTTCTAAATGTTTCACTCACTGAGTCACTATATACTGCCATTCCTATACATATTGGGAAATAAAATAACCAAAAAGCAACATTTGTTTCATTTTTTGTTCGTTATTATTTCTGGGGAAATTTGTCCAGATCCAGAGTAAAATATACTAAAATTTAAATATTATGTAATACACACGATTGCAAGCTAATAGATGACATATACTTTTTTGGTCTAGAGTCTGTTAGAAAAATTAATACTGTATAATTATGTCATATGTGAACGTGTCTTTACCTTAAAGCTTCCTTTCTGATTTTCATTCGAACCAACTAGGACTCTCCAGATAAATTAACGACTGATCCAGTGAATTAAATTGGAACTAATAACCAGTTAAAAAATTATATTTGAATATTCGGTCATGTACACCTTCTGGCAACTGAACAATTCTTTGGGACCAACGAACTTCTAGATTATTGCACATTCGGATCACTCAACAGTTCTTTGTGACCAACGAACATCTGGATTATTGTACTTTCGGACCACTCAACAGTTCTTTCGGACCAATTAACCTCAGAATTATTGCACCTTCGGACCACTCAACAGTTCTTTGGGACCAACGAACCTCTGGATTATTGCACCTTCGGACCGCTGAACATTGGGGCCAATGAACCTTTCTTTCGGAATGATCACTATCCAGTCAATGAATCTTCAAATAGTCAGCTTTTATCATGGAACCATAAAACCTTCTGACTATCGAAATAATACCGTCAAGTGAACTCGGATTGTTCTAGTGCCGACTGGAGGGTGGCTTGCACTCAGTTAGGCGTTCATTAAACAAAGTTAAGACGATCAGAAGTCGGGGTGGGGGGAGAATGTCACAAAGTTGCTTTCATATCACCTACCGATTAGGGGGTCATGTTCTGGTAGTCCGATAAATCAACACACACACACACACACACACACACACACAAAATCTATGTTGATACTGATTTGTGGGTCTGATTTAAACTTTTCATTAAAATCTGCAATTTCGCTGCATGCAAATCTTTCGGAAAAAAAAACAAACCTGCGTACACTTTATAAACATACCGGCAGTTAACAGCCATATCTAGCGCGAATTTAAAATGTCCACAAGACGGGGAAATCACCAAACATAGGATTTGCTCCAGAAATATCATGTACATGCCGCCAAAAGAACCCTTGAACGACGTTAGCTCCTGCACATCTGCGAGAAATCCCGGTAAGTGTATAAAATATACACAAATGTGTGCAGCAAAAAAGGTTGCATTAGTTTCGCATGTTTTAATGAATAGGTGAAAGCTTAAACCGCCAATCAGTATCATTACAGGTGAAGGGCTGATTTATCGGCCTCACGTTCTGGTAACCTATCTTATTACCATGATTGATAAATTTATCAGCCGCTCATTTGAAGTTTTATATCTTCGAGTGAGCAGTATGGCCGAAAAGCACCAATGTGTGCCGAACAATTTTATTCAGTTTCAAATTTCTGAAAGCTGCATTTCCATTGGCTAATTTAAAAGTCATCACAGCATGACCCCCATTGGTGTTACAGTGGAGATCTGATTTTAATAAGATTAGATCAAAAGCTCTAGTCTTTACTGATCAAGTTCATTTCACTCCTCTTCTCATGGATTCGAGTCATGGCTCGGCCAACGTGAGTATGTAATACTGACTCAATATATAGCATATCATGTGCTGTAAAATGGCGCTAAACCCACAAAAGACTAGCACAAAATCAATCCTCCTAGGGAAAGGAGAAAAGTTAAAGATCTGATATGGGGTAAACAAACAAATGCAAGTTACATTCCAATATTTACAAGAATGATTCAAAACGTGCATCAATAAATAAAAAAAGTATATTGTGCCCCAAAAGTGTCATTCACTTGTATCATTACATAACTCAACTGAAGGATATGTATTATTCTTTTAAAAATCAATCGTGCAGTATATAAATATATCCTTTTAGTTTTGGCTTTGCCCCACCCCACCTCAAAAATACCTGCGAACGCCCATGATTGGTTCGGAACAATACTGGTATGAATATTACTACAATGATGTGCCCAAATGAGTGAAGGCATTTTGAAAACAAGTCATTTGCTTGGACTTCATTTGGTTTATGAACACAGCGACTTGTACATATACAAGCTTTATGTTTTAATTAGACTTTACTTTTAGTTGCTTTCCAATGATAAAGTGTCAGGTCTCTGACTAGTCTGATTAAAATCAAATTTCTTTCTTATGTGAAGATCTGATGGCGAACGCTTAGGGGTCATGTTCTAGTGACCTTGAATTAGCCAATGAAAATGCAGCTTTGAAACATCAAGTTAATCAAGTCGTTGTGTGCATATTTATGCTCTTCATCCGCACTAATCAGTCACCAAACGCGAAGATATAAAACTTCATCTGATTGGCTGATAAAAGTAGTGCTTATGGTAATAACATCGGCTCCAAGAACATGACCCCTAAGCGGTCGCTGTCAGATCTTAATCGTATTACAGTGTAGATCTGATTTTAATCACATTGGTCTTTCATAGTCATGGTAGGGTCCAATGTCTATACTTGGGATAATGGGTGTACAGGCTTGTGAGCGTGAGAAAACATAGAAGAAATATAAATAATTTATCCAGACGTGGATTCTATGTATATCGTAGTATTGTATGAGATAAGTTGAATGATTTTCAGTCCATGATATAAGACTCAAGGTCAAGGAACCATGACAAGCTAATTTTAATTGGGCTTATTGATATCATGTGATAATTTCGACATATAAGAAAATCGGATGGTTTTAATACTCGGCAATAAAAACAGTAAAAGCTGAGTCACCGGGAGTCTGAGTGGTATAAGACGCTTGCCTTTATTGATCATTTACCCGCATGTCACATCGTGGATTCAAGTCATGGTTCGGCCAACATGTATTTGAGAAAGCCTGTCGGTATCTTCCAGTGAGTTGACATTCGATAGCCCATTAAAACGGTTTTTATTCATAACAAACTGTGGCAATACCAATTGCAATAAAAACCTTTCAAACATCAGCTACAGAAGTAAAGTGTTTTTGTTTAATGAAAGTTTTCTAAAGACTTCCGTTTCTAACAACTACCATTTTCAAAGTTGATTCATAGCGCCACCGGTAATAACCTCAGTTATATTACACCAGACTATATGGAAGTTTTCTTGACGTCATGTCATGCTTCTAGTTGAATTAATAATGACCAATCAAACAGGAGGAGACATCAGAATCTCTATAAGATGCATATGGTTGCTTCAAATCATCAAGAGCTTGATGTTAATTCATGAACCAATAGTTTTCTGACCTTGCGCTAAAGTGAAATGAGTTAATAGTATGGCTCATTTTCGTCGTCTATTGCGCCACGTGTCTGAAAGCATTTTCTATTTTGAACATCTTGTAAACCACTGTACCTATTATGACCAAATTCAGCAAAGTATCCTCACGTGAAGGCTTTGGAATTGTACGAATGGTACTTATCCGCAATCAATCTGCCGTTACTAAACTTAAATCCTTTAAACAACGTTTTCTGAAAAGCTCTTAATGGAATTTGACAAAACTTATAGTAAGCATTATGCAATGGAAACCATTACAGTGTTAGCAAATAATGCAATGTACATGTCAGCAAATATGACCATCATCACTAACAATAGTAAAATGTATACGGCAGCTTCAACTTTTTTAAAAATCCACTTACAAAATTTTACCAAATATACAGAAATCATCATGATATAAAAACTGGTCAGATTTCTAGAAAAAACGTTAATCTGGCGTTAAATCATCTTCGCTAGCCGAGATTCCGATATGATAACCCTTTCTACACCTTGTCGTATCGAGTAGATATTTCTGTGCTTCGGATCTGTGAATTTCCTTGGATGGGGCGGCAAGCCACTTCATCAAATCATAATTACGCAGGCCCGACCCTAGGGCAAGGCAAACGAGGCAACCGCTTTGGGCCCTGCGCTTCTCCGAAATGTATTTTTATTTGCTTGGGGCCCCGAACTCATCGTTTGCTGCCTTTGGCCCCGTGTGCTGTATTGGGCCCCGCACGTCCTATGGCTGGGGTTGTTGTTGTTGTTATAGGGTTTCACACCATTTTCAGCACAAGATAGGCTATACATGGCGGCC
>QKMX01132187.1:0-19646 GCA_003401595.1 Venustaconcha ellipsiformis
CTGTTACACTAATTAATGATCAATCTGCATAATAGTTTGTTCACTTTAAATAGTATGAGGGATGGATACCATGACAATATGAAGTCCCTCCCATGACGGTGTAGGGAGAAAATTGCATAATTACCTGGTAGCTGTAGTTGGCATGGAAGGACTAAAAGTACTTTGACTTTGGGACTTGCTCCTAGCATCTGTATGTATAGAAACATCTGCATGATCCCTCCTAAGCCACACTTCCTCACCCTCATCTTCATCCTCTGTAGGGATTTGCATCCCTATTGGGTCCTGTGGAGTAGAGATGTTTGATGCTTCTGAGTATGTTCCAACATCCTCACCCTCATCAGAATCAAATGGATTCAGGAGTTGCTTCCTTGTCATAAGCTCCTTCTTTTCAGGGGATGGAGATGTAGATTTAACTGGAGACTGGTCATTAATGACTGTCAAACTGGATGGAGATTTTGTCTTATTCACATTCTCTATTTTAGCTTTTGTTCTAAACATCCCAATATCTGCTTCATCACTTCCATGAGAACTAGATTTCTGACCATCTCTGGAACTAATATCATTTGTTTTTGAGAGAATTTTAATTCCTTTATCGCTCACTGGTGAAATATTTCTCTCCCTAGGAGTCATTTGATTATTCAAACTATTCACCTGGTCATTGAAATCAGGTTTCTCTCTTTCCAATGATACACTATCCCTACTTATCCTATCAGGAGACATACTGCCTCTTTTGGGTCCACTGTCAGTCACATTTTTTCCAAACATTTCCTGGGAGATGCGAGCATCTTCTTCCATGTCCACCTCCCCAAAGGTGTATGTGCTCTCACTGGCACTATATCCAATTTGCTGCACTTCCAGTGTCTGTCCTGTGAAATATGTACGCAGCTGGTGAAGGTAAGTCATCACAGCAAGCTTGTCTGGAACTGTAAGCAGGACCATATCGGATGGTTCAATAACACGTGGAATTCCTAATTTGACACCAGCATCAAAAGCCTACATGCAAAAATACAAAAAGCCATGTGTATATTCCTTGCAAATTTTCACACTGATTATAAAACAAAAATTTGTGAACTGGCAAAATCTGAAGGAATCATTTTTGCAATGCTGTAAAACATGAACTATATTACAATTTGTTATACAATGTTGAATTTCTATGTGGTAGTAATTATGGTCATAAAAACAATTTGAATTTCAAAACCTTGAAAATCTATCTTTGAACCATGCAGGTACTCAACTCCCTCAATAACTCATGCCAGGATAACTTGCAAACCTTCTTATAATGCAGGGGCAGACTTGGATTCCATTTATTGTCTAGAAAATGCCAAAAGAATTGACACTTTTTTTGTTGAACATAAAGAAAATTGTGTATCACCAAATTAAATTATATTCATCCACAATAAGCTTATACAGGTCAAGCAAAGTGCAAAGTGAGGTAAGAATCTTTTGCAAGTGCATATTGTTTAAATAAACCAACTCAGATACAAGGTACATGATGATACGATATGTCAAGTTCATATTTTCACTCAAAATAGTGTTCACTGTAATTTACTGAAAATTTCTCAATATACATCTCTTACTTTAAAAAAATATTGAAGATAGCCAAAATATTTATTCAAATTTATCTGACACAACCTGAATTCATAATCACATTCAAGCATATTTCTGATTGTTTTGAAGTCAGGCTCAATCCAAGCATAGCTGTCCATTTAGCCTGTTTCAAAACATCACTTAGTCAATCTTATCTAAAAATATTGTCCAGATCAAGAACAGGACTAAAGATATAACTAAAGTGTAATGGCACAGAATTACGAATCCCCATGCATTAATTGCATATTCCAGTCTGTCTTTGTTCTCATTTGTTGGTATTCACACCATTCACAGACAATGACAAAAGGATCATAATGCAAAGTCCATAACACATATAATGTGTTCAACTTTTAATAAGAGGTCCTATACCAAATTTCACTTTACCATCACAGTTATATTTATGATTATTTCTGTGAAAACATACTCAACTCCCAACTGTGTTTTGATCTCCAATTTGCATATGTACTTGTAGCATTGTTACAATCAATCAAAAGCACACCTGCTTTATATTATTATGTACATGATGTGTGATGAAACCTCTTGGAGTCATGTTTTTCACAATTTTTCAGAGACTGGTTATCTTGTAGTATATTCACACCAAAAAGTGATGAATTTCATTAGAAAAAGCTGTTTATTGACAATTATTCTCAAATTATTATGAAACAAACTATCATCAATTAAAGCAGCATCACTATCCTCCTCATGGCCTTCTATATGGCACAGCATTACGAATCCACATGCATTAATTGCATATTCATCTCTTTGTCCTCATTCATTGGTATTCACACAATTCACAGACAATGACAAAAGGATCATAATGCAAAATCCATAACACATATAATGTGTTCAATTACATTAACTGCATATATTAGATTCAGGAAGAAAATATTTGAAAATGTCAGTTTATTTGGGACTAAGAATGCCACCCCTCTTTCTGATGGTTACCATAAGGTCAACATACCAGACAGTTAACGGATACAGTGAAAGATCAATCAACATAAAAATGGAGGGTATCACAATATCCCCTTGTTAATGCTAGTGAACACAGTGTAATTCAAAAAAATACTTTGTAAACTTCTGAACTGTAGATAAGTGGAACAAGAAATGTGTTCATGGAACATGTATGTATCCCCAAAGAGTCTGAAAACCAGCCTAATTATAAAAGAAAATCAAGATGCAATGGGCAGGCAAGGGTAACACTGTTATGATGTTATATAAAAATGTATGAAATGATTTCATATAATCTGAATCTAAATGTAACTGTTGTTTACAAGAACCTTAGACTCTTTTCAGTTATCTATGTACAGCAAATCACAGGCATATATTAGATACCTACATGCTCAGGGGACTACTTACAATTCTGTTGTTTCCTTTGATATCATGAGGAGCTAACAAAGAAAAATCTCTGCAAAACAAGAGATCTGGAATTTAGCTTACATAACAATTTAATAAATGATGATAATTAAACTAATGCAAACTTTATTTTAAATCTACTACACTTTTGACACAATTGTGTTATTAATACATTGTATCCATATAAGGTTGTTTTAAATTAGCATAAATCATATTGCTTCTAAAGGTTGCCACAGAATATGTTGTTTAAGAACGATATTTATCAAAAGCTACAATATTTATTTACAACTTTCTTACACATCTAGAAAAGAATTTAAGTTATTTTGCAATTTTTTTCAAAGATAGTATTAGATTTTTGTCTGCCTTTATTAGAAAACATTAATGAATTTGTGTATTGAGTATCACATTACCTAAAGGTCTTAAACCTAACTAAATCTGTTTGTGATAAATGCATCACATAATGTGCCAATTACTAATATCTGTTCCAGGTGACTAAAAGAAACTTTGTTGGGAAACCAAAGCAAAGAGAAGATGGTCATTCAAGGGCCATGATTCCTCCAAAAGATTATATGGAACACTTGAAAATTAATTCTTTCAAGGACTTGTCAATACAAGCAACAGTATATGCATTAATATATAAATGTGATCAAAAAGGGATGTAAATGAGACAAAATTCCTAAAGGATATATCTAGGTCTATGAAACAACCTTCATTGGAAATCCATCAGAATATGTTGAATAGTTCTTGTGGTACTGCTGTGAAAGAGATTTAAAACTGATGGGAAAAGGGTGATACTGCCATGAAAACTGCAAATACAAGACAAAATGTTTAAAAGACGCATCTATTTGTAATAGGCAATTCACCTACCAAATGGCATCCAAATATGTGTAAGGGTTGCAGAGATTTAGTGGTTACAGGAAATGTAAACAGACACACTGATGGATGAAAAAGGGGTTTACTTTAGGCTCCCATGTTTCAGTGCACGACCCTAATAAATGAGGAAATAAAATGAAAGAAAATAAAAATACAGAACATCTTGCTCTCTCTTACATCAAATCTGGTCTAAAATGATGAATGACTGCACAGAATGCCATTCCATTTCTCCAAGATGTGGTCAGATTGGTAACTTTAACCCCTTTATAACCTCTTGTGACCTCTTTAGACCATTCAAGCAGGTCAAGACTGGAATCTCCTATTTGATGACTTGGTGAACTCATCTGAAATAGTCATATAAAGGTTCTGTTTAAATGGTATACTTTTAACCATAACTGTGTATGTACCTCCAAATCAAATAAAAATCACAAGCAAATGTACACCAATCAATGATACAAGTGTTTAAATCAAACCACAGAAGTCCAGTAAAGTGACAAAGTCTTTAAACCAAACCATAGATATCCATTCAAGTGACAAAAGTGACACTGAGTGTCATTTCTGAGTGGGCTCAAATGACACTTGTTTTCACTGAAGTTCTGAACAAAATGGGGATTTAATTTTCCTTTATGATAAGAAAATTTGTTCCTCAATTTTACTTCTGAATTCTATTTATAATAAAAAAAACTTATAAAGGACCAACCTGCTTGGTCAATTATTCATAGTACAATATCACAAATTATGCACATAAACCTTGTTCAAATATCTGTTTTAGAACGTCACTTATTTTAAGACCTCAAGTCATACCAATATTTCAAAAAGAAACACCTGCCAAGATACCCTTTTCTATGTGTATCTGATAATTAGTCTATCATCTTCAACTAGTGCAAATTTGATGAATTTAAAATACTTATTTAACTATTATTTTAGGTGGTCAAGTGATTTTGTGATTACCTGGACACTATGTGATTTTGTGATTACCTGGATTACCAAAAGTGATTTGGATTACTTGGACACTATGTAAAAAAATATTTTTCATTTTTCAAAAGTTGTATATTCCAACATTGCATAAGTGATCATTGTTAAATGAAAGTAAATTAATTAAATCAACAAAAGCAGCTGTCGATATTTTCTGTGTTACTTAGCGTCAAGGACAAGGAATAAATTCTGTAGGAAAAGTGATTTTTCTTCCAAGTATTGTGTGTGGAACAATTGGATAAAAAATATACTTGCTCATCCTTAGGGTGAATTCATTTATTTTTATGCTTTTGCAAGGCATACTTTTCTTCAGTTCATGTACTTTACTTTGTGGAATAGAAAATATTGTATTTGTTTTTACAGAAGGATCATTGTTTGTGGGCTCATTAAATTTGCGGTCTGCAGCAACCTGAAATCCATGAAAATTTTTGCCATGCAAAAAATAATAACTTTAATTAAAGAACTATCAAAGAAAAATGACTGAATTAATGTAATGACTTTGTTCTGAGATAAATTTGCACTCACGGAAACAACAAATAATTCTTTACCTGACTAGTATCCGATGATGTGCCTGTCTCCATGCTATCATTTGGACTATTAGTAGACTTCTTGCTCGAAACCCTGGGAGTTGATATAGAATTTAACTTACTGACTAAACTGTGCATGCTTTAGAAAAAGTTAATATTAAAATATCTATAGTTAATGATAAGCATTTAATTTTTGTGATAAACTGATACTGTTAAAGACAGTCAAGTTTCATGATTGTCATTTTTTTAATAAATTTAATAGGTTTTAAAACATGAAATAATTTGTTAAGTACTAATTTATCATTTGAAATGTTAAAGGATCTCAATCATGTAATGGCTATTCCGTCAACAAAAGTAAAGCTCACAAAACTGTTTATGCTTCCACTGGTTTATGGAACAAGCTAAATTCACTTTTTACAATCATCTGACCCAAAACATAATGTGCTCAACTGAATGGTCAGGCTTTGCTAAATATAGAGAATCCTTGATTGTATAGTACCTTGAACTTGGTGTGGATGAAATGCTACCACTAGACTCCTCTCCTGTTGGTGGAGGTGTAAGTGGTCTTACTTGGGGTTTTTCTGCTTCTGGACTTGATGGAGGGGTTCCCTCATAAATAGGTTTTTCAGGAGCTTTTGACTTCTTATGAGCATGTTTTAAAGGTAGGTTAAGTTTCTGTTTAGGATTCTTTTCAAACCTGGGAGACAGTTTCTCTGTGCTCTGCTTGGATGGCTGAAATGGCAGCGTCATTGATTTAGTATTATCATTAGGTGCAGGAAATTTCATTCTATCACTTGTTGTGGGCGGGTTAATTTTATCATTTGGTGCTGGAGATTTAGTTTTATCAATGGGTATAGGTGGTGCTTTCTTCTTTTTTACACCCAAAACTTTTTTCTCCATGGTCAAGGATGAGGAGGAATCATGGAATGGATTAGTTAAGTCGAGAACCCTGTCTGGTGGAGTGGGCTCATCAAATGGATTTATTGAGCCATTTTCATTTTTATTGTATTTCTCCGCTGTGAATGCATTTTTATCATCTAATTCATTCTCTCCCTCTTCATCCTCCTCCTCAAAAGGATTCAGTGGTGGTTTTTTTGGAGTGATCCTCTCAAATAATATATCTGCAATGAATTTTAAGATGAAACAAAAAAAATTACTTTATGCAAATATAAACTTTCTTCTGACCAAACACACATGACTCCAAACAATATTTAACAGCCTGATAACCTAGAATTTACACAATAAATGGGAAACGTAACTAAATTAGATTAGAAGAAAAAAAATATAAAAAAATAATCATGTAATCAAATCTTTACACTCAATGTATTATAATATTTGTGCTTAGTGAAATGAAAATAAATAATGTGTACCACAATACGGTCTACTGGGTGCTTTTTGTCCTGACATTCATGTGTATTACAGTATGGACTTTGATAGTCATGATTAAGCTTCCAGAATGTATGAAAAATAACTGCATTACTCAATTAAAACTAGCTGATAAAACAGCTTTAAAATGAAATTAAGGTGTAATTGCCATCCCTAACAATTTCATTCTTTCCATGTAAATTCAAGTTGTTAAGCAGTGGTTTTCATTAACTTTTAGTTTTCAGAAATTTGCATATGGTGAAAAGCAAGAGAACTTGAGAAATACATACATGCATTTTGTCAATGCCTATAGCAGTTTAAAGGTGCCAGTAGACTGAGACAGGATTAATGGCAAAGACCACCAAAAATACAAAGTTAATAAAATACTAAAAAATGTCAATGAAAGAAACATATTCATACAGTTTGTTATATTTTTCAAACATATGCTTAAAGATAAAAAAAATTTGATGGGATACTTGAGAGGAAAGTAAATCAAAAGTCACAAAACAGAAAAGATTCAATGTGAAATAAACAAAAGCTACATCAATGCAATTAAGAAAGGCAAATTATATCTATGATTAAAATAAAAGCATATTATGCCATGCTAAAAGTTGCAAATTCAAACTAATGATAATTATGCATTGCACACTTTAGCCCTGCCATTAAAAGCAGAGAAAATATTTTGATGTGCCTGCTATTCTGGGTACTAGCAAAACTTCAAAGACAAGATTATCACTATCCAAGTTAAACACAATTAAAAGGTATACACCACTTAACAAGAAACATTTATTTGACAGAAGTGTTTTCATTTACCATTTACCTTCTTCGATCAAAATTTTTAAAATAACAAAGCTTTTTTAAAATATGTGAAAAATTTGAATTGCAACTCTAAAATTGTAATTATTGTGCTGAAACAAACTTTTCTCAATTAAAGCTATCTAGGTGACTGCTAAATTCAAATTTTTTAAAATTGTATGAGCTGGAGACTGCATATCACTGAGACACAACTGATGCTGGCCACTAAGGTAATTATTGATGACAGGTTAGTACTACAATGTAATGATTATTTGCTCATTATTAAGTCCTCATAGGATAGGCAACTCCTGATAACAGGCCACCAGAACTAAAGTAGTATATTTGTAAATATTGTCCCCACTCAAAAAGAATAGCTTCTCTTCACAAAATAAGCTACTATTAAAATTGTAGCAAATGAGAAAGTCAATGAAATAGTAATTTATAAAATAAAGTAAATGAAAATTTCTATAATAAAGATAAGGATATTCAAAAAATATTTAGATTTTAGAAAAAAAATAATGAAACTGTATGAAATAAATATTTTAAAAAAGCAATGAAGGAGGAAACTGAGAATATGAAGACTATGATTTGGGAAGAAAAAAAAACAACAAAGCAGTTTTGGAGGTTACCAAATTAGACACTTTTAATAAAACAAAACAAAAAAATGAACTGATAGTTGAGTATGAAAATGAGATTTTTATGCTACAGATACCCTAGATGAGTGAACAAACTTATAGGAAAACTTACATGAAAAATTTTACAGGAAAAATCAAAAGGTATAAGGTTGAAATAAAAAATAATTTTGGTGACAATTCCGGCAAACTTAGAATTATTATATCTTTATAAAGCTTCTCAAGTGGATGTATAGTGGAAAATTGTAGCTGAAGTGCTTACTTAAGCATAGTTTATGCACAGCAAGAGGTAACCCATTCGCTACCATTCCTGCAAATAGTATACATTAATATGTGCGAGATTAATACATCTTGTGCCAGCCAATCAAAACTGTTCTAGCTGTCACATGCAGCATCTTTGTTCAATTATTCTTAGTTTGGAGCTGAGAGCAAGAGCACGCACAATTCTGTTGAAAAAGCGCTATACAACTTTTCTTCTTCTTGTGTGCATCATTTGCTGACTTTCAAAAGCATTTACTTTCCTTACCGAATCTATAATTTCCCGTTTGTTGTATTTTCCTATTCCGTGAATTTTTCAGGACTTTAATTGCTATTCATTGCGCCTGCCTGTCATTTAAGGTACAAACAATAGTGTCTTGCTCTTCCAGAAAATAGAAATCGGTCCCATATGACTTAGACAATCCTTTCAACTGGACTACTCTCCATTTTAAAGTGGAAACTTGAGTCTATAGATATTAGTGCAACTTTATATGGATAATGTGCCTTCCATGAGTTCATGGCCTGCTGATTGCAACCCAATCAATCGCAACTCATCACACATCATTCTAAAGATGAAGTATCCCTCCTTCCACATCCACTCCAGGAAAATGTCGCCATTGTGCGACTGTTGTTCATGCTAATATTGCAGGGGGATTTACTTCAGTAGAAATCAATGAAGCGGAAACGGAAGTACAATTCAACATTCAGGAAGTAGGAACTATGTCCAACATTGCTGCCATTGCTGTCAACACATTGTCTCCAGGAAACATAATGTCTTGAAGCCACTCGATTCAGTGTTCTATCATAGACCTCAATACTTCCATCGCTAACAATCATGGCGTTACAACAGGCGTTTTCTCTGAATGTACTGTTAGGTGACTCAACACCTCTCTCATTGTCAGTAGCCCAGCCTGTGATGTTGCTCAATCAGCTGATGCAGTCTCTGGGAGTTTCACCGGAAATACTATCAACAATCGATGTGGTGTCCAAAAGCCAGTGGAAGCAGATACTCGATGGTAAGCACATCAATCTTGCCACTCTTTTGCTACCAAACATGGAATCAGATCTATCAAATCAAGATGACAAGGCAGGAAAAATGATCCCAATTACTTAAGGGTCTCAGTCTAAGTGAGTTTATAATGGCTTTTGGAAAATTTAAACAAATTATCTGTTCAGTTTACCCCAACAGACATCATCAATTGGACATGGACGAAGCCGACATTATAAAAATTGCCAATGCCTATGGTGACATTTTTTATGACTACCATGTCTACTCCAGTCAGGCTGCTATTGCCCTGCGTGACAACAAACTCAAAGTAAACTGGGCTCTGAGGAATCAGGCAGCTCTTCAGCTATTGATTGGAGGCCGAAAAACAATGACATACAACATCTGCAGTTCTGTTACTCATCTGACTTCTGCCCAGAAAAAGTGCACACTGCTGTGCCCTTTGTAAACATAGTTTTCCATCTCTGCCATTTCCCAAATAAAGTCAGTCCTATTGTTATCGTAAAGGGTAAATATTCAAAAAAGAAGAGACTAATCATTGACCTGTCCTCTCCCCATGATGATCACATACATGCAAGTATCACTGAACTTATTGACAAGGATAAATGCTCCCTAAGCTACATCAAGATCGATGATGCCATCCGAATCATTCAAGTTTATGGTAATGGGGCCATTATATGCAAAGCCGACATATCAGATGCTTTCAAACTGATTCCCATTGCACCTTCACAATGCACCTATTCTGTGTAAAATGGAGAGTGCATTACTATGTTTCTGTTCGCCTCCCCTTCAGGTCACGTTCAAGTCCAAAATTATTTGATACCTCATCTTAAGCAATTTGCAGGATAGATAAACATAATTATCGTATTGATGTCATAATGGACCTCATTGATGACTTTCTTACAAATGATCCTCCTTCTGCATGTGGTGAGAGAACAATGGCTTTGTTGACTTCAATTTCAACAGATTGAAGATTCCCACAGCTCCAATAAGACCATTGGCACATGTACAGTTATGGAATACTTGGGAATAATTCTGGACTAAAAAAAAATGCAAGCATGTTTACCGCAAGATAAGTAGAGCGTTTTGTGAACTACATTGAACACTTCCTTAACAGACGAAGTGTCTGCAAGCAAGAACTACTCCAGTTACTAGGCCACTTAAATTTTTCTACCCGTGTTATCCTGCCAGGGCGTGCATTCGTCTCATACCTGATATGACTATCTACCAAAGTCAGGGAACTCGATCATTTCATACACTTGGCTACAAATTGCAGAGAGGACTATACATGTGGCACCAATTCTTGGCTATATGGAATGGAGTCTCCATGTTTCTTGACAATCAGACATCATCAGACGATCTTGAATTATACACAGATGCTTCATCCATAGTAGGATATGGGGGTTACTATAAAACTAGTTGGTTTGCAACTGCATGGTCTGATGATCTTAAAATGCTCTTTTCTGTGGAGAACAATTTCTCTGTGGCATTCAAGGAGTTGTAACCTATCGTTGTGGCTGCTATTATTTGGGGTGCTGATTGGGCAGGCAAATGCATATTTATATGTGATAATATGGCCATAGTAAATATACTTCAAAATGGCAAATCTAAATGTATGCATATAATGAAATTAATGAGTAAACTTACATGCTGTGGAGCTTCTTGTAACTTTTATTTTTCTGAAAAACACATTCCTGGAGTTATGAATAATACAGCTGATGCCTTGTCCTGGCTTCAATTTCAGAAATTTCATGCACAGGCTCCAGCTGCAGATCTACAACCCTGCAAATGCCCCCCCCCCCTCAGAAGTCTTGTGGACCTGGATAAAGAGGTAGACATTTTATGGAACAATGCATTAAACCCTGCTACACAGATTTCCTACAACACTGCATTCAATGCTTTTTGGACCTTCATGCTGATGTGTGGCTTTGCCTCAAACATGCAATTTCTGCCAGATATTATGGAGGATACCTTAATCAACTTTGTGACACACTACGCAAGAGTCCTCAACCATAAACATTCTAAAATAAAATGGTACCTCTGTGGCATTAGGTTCAAGTATATGCAGGCTGGTATGCAATCTCCATTCACCAGACAGAAACAATCTGCCTCATGTTGCCACCATCCTCCAGGCCATCAACACCCCCCACCCCAAACCCAAGGTTCATCTGCAAAACTGCAACAGCCTATTACACACAATATCCTGACAAGCATTTATACACTTCTGCGAGGAGGAGTATTTGACACGCACACGGATTTGCTGTTGTCGACTGTATGCATAATTGCTTTCTTTGGATTTCTGAGATGTGGGGAATTCACTGCTCGGGATTGCTTCGTACCAATTGTGTTGGCGATGTCCACTTCCACCTTGAAACTACTTTTCTCAAGTTGAAATCATCACAAATCGATCCTTTCCGTAAGGGAGTGACTGTTCAGTTGCATGTCACAGGTCGTGCTATACGTCCATACTCTGCTTGCTTTGAAGCCTTTCATACAATTCAGGAGACATTCATTACCCTAGCCACATGACCCATTTTTCATTACATCACAGGTCAAGTGTTATTGAGGGTTGTGTTCTTTAATCACATGTGACTTGTTTACTATAAGATGGGATTGGACACTTCCCAGTATAGCAACCATTCATTCCGTACTTCAGCAGTGACGGCCTGGTTGGAAGACCATATAATCAAAGTTCTTGGCCAGTGGTCTTCAGGTTGTTACACAAGATACATTCACACATCTCACAGTACTATCCAGGCAGCACTGACGGCCAGGCTGGAGGACAATATAATCAAAGTTCTTTGCCGGTGGTCTTCAGGTTGTTACACAAGATACATTCGCACACCTCACAGTACTATCCTGGCAGCACAGAGGGCCATGGCCATGGATGCAGATAGTTGTACACAGATACCATAATCATGCTACTCATCATACAAGGACTGTCCTGTCATCCAGGGTGCGTTTTTCTGGTTCCAGTTCTAATCTATGGTGCTATGTGATGTAAGTGCTGTGCTTCCAGTTTCCATAGCCATTCATAGTGTTCTATATTCATTACATGTGTAGTTCTGCAGGCACATGATACTTGTGTTCAACTGTGTGTCAATTATGCAATATTCATTATGTGTGGAGTTCTGCATGCGTGTGATACTAGTGTGCATCGAGTGGCAATTTTGCATATATTGTTTCATTGCCACATGTGCTTTTGGTTTGTTTAATTCATGGCGGCATTAGTGCATTCTCATGGTATTATTCTACCAATTTCATGGATGTGATCATCTAGCTTCTCACCCAAGTTGGATGTGATTTCCATTCTTGGTTCCCACAATATATAAATAAAAACTTAACTGGATATGCATTTTTGTTGTGTATAAACTATATTTTGAATAAACATATACTCAGTTTGAAATGCTTCGAACATTAAGACATTGTAAAACTAACAAATATAAAATCTTGAGCAGGATGAAAGTTCATTCATTCATTTCTTTCTTTCTCTATCAAATCTTCATCCTAATTTTAATCGAGAAATTGAATAAAATGTATCTATGTTTATGGTGGTCCAGACTGGATAAAATGAAATGTAATTATAAGAAAATTTATGCAAGAAGCGTACAGAGGAAAGATGTGATTGAATTTATAAAATCCCATACAATTATATTGTTGAAACTAGTGTGAGAAAAAGAAATAAAATTGAAGTTTTCTTGATTTTTCAAAAGAAATTAAATTGGGAAATAAAAAATTCTGACATGTTAAATATGATCTCAAATATATTTTGGTTATATGAATTAAGTTATATGAATAAAAGTTGAGAATGAAACAAAAAAAAAGATTTTATTTTGTTCAATTTAGGTGAAAGGTACAGTTGTGTATGCTGATATTATTTTAAATAAAAGAAGCTGGCCTGAGACACCAAAAGTGATCACTATTTTGAGCTTTCTCCAAAATGGATGGCCAAAACTTTGTTTATGAGTGGTGTTATAAATATCACAGACTTAAATGATAAGGGAGGTAATTTCATTTATATATTTTGAATGAAGATGAAAGGAACATATTTAGATCTTTTCAAAATTAAAACATGAATAAGAACTGGAGAAATGTGTTAAAAGGAATTATGTTTCAATTTAGATGTGACATTATTTCTAACATATGTATGTCTTACTTAAATGAAAACAAAAAAAGAATTAAAATTTATTAAATTTTTATCTGATGCATACATAATTCTAAAATTCAAAAAATTGGCAAAAGAATTTAACACCTAAAGAATGGAAATGTTCACTTTCATTTTTAGAAGATTTTCAGTTCAAAATATTATATCACAATTTAGCTACAGGTTCACTTCCCATTTCTTTACAGGATATGTAGAGTACATTTAAATACATGCATCTATTGTAAACATAAAAGAAACAATACCCCACATATTATTTTAATGTAATAAGATATCAACTTTTATAATGCAGTAAATAACTGGCCAAAAATTTTTTAACAAAAATATTGACCTCAATTCTTGAGAAATTCAAATAGCAAATTTTATGAAATACTAAATTTATAGGAACAAATTTCTAACCATGATCTTAGACTAGAATCATTCTGAACAACCTGAAAAGAGTGGTTGAAGCTGAAAATTATCTTGCAAAAAGAGATAACTATGTGGATGAATTTGATGAAAAATGGTCTCCTCCTATTTACAATGTCTTTACAATTCTGATATCAGACCTTACATTTTTTCCCTGGCCAATCCATATTTTCAAGTTTTTTAATTTTATACTTAAATTCATATTCATATTTTTAAGTTTTGCATATTTTATGTTGAAATTCATATATATATTTTTAAGTTTTCAAATATAATACAGAAATGCTTTTTATATTTGATCAAAATACTGAAATACTCCTCTTTCTGCAAATTCTCTTTCTGACCTCTGATACTCTATAGTTCTTATTCATATCAAACAACTATTACATGCATATACTATTTGATTATGACTAGACTGATACTATTTGTATATTAAATTGTAATACATTAAATTTCAACTAATGTTAGCATATTTAATATAATAATAATGTATGAAATCTCCATGTAACATACACAATCCAAGAAAAAAGTAAAAACTCCATAATTAAAGTTTTCTTCATAATAAATTCAAAAGCATCAGAGACAAGGAGCTAAATGTAAAAGTAACCAATATGTGATGAAAGAGCAGGTCTCTCTATCCTATTTCTGCTTGGTGTGGTGCCCTTGAAGATGACTAACTTGCAAGCCTAAAAAGACTAATACATGCATTTCTGGTTTCACGCTCACCCAAAAATATGGGGTCAATTCGGATGGTCAAACTAACATTTCCTTTTTAGGGACTTCATTACTGTTGATGTATTGTACTTATTCCTTTGGCAGCATTTCATTATATTCGAAAGCCTGATGATCTAGCTTCTTTACATAATTTCAATCGGCAACTGACAAAGAGTATGTTAATTTTGAGAATTTAAACTTAAGGCTTGCCAACTTTTCTCATAAGGATCACTGATCCAACTCATCTGAACTGAAGACAGTCTGGCTCAAGAGACAGATGATTTAACTCATTCAACCCGCATGCTGAAACTAAAGCTATCAGGAAACAGGTCTATAACAGCTTCAGCAAGGTCCAAGCCATCTTAAGCCCCATTCAGATCAAAACAGGATAGTAGGTTTTACAGATCTTTATCATGACCAATATCTCTTCTGACATGATATCTGAATGTGTCACACATCATGCAAATGTATCCTTTGATAGTACTTTTTCTCTTCTAAGAGCCAGAGAATAAAGTCAGCTAACTGAGAGATTAAGGTACTCAGTAAGACAATATTACTGAATCAACACCAGTTCCCAAAAACACACCAATTTCCCTAACTAGTCTTCAGAGTGGATGGCCTTCTTGCTCTGTAGATTATCTCTACAACAAAGGTCTAAATTTCTTCTCACATATGGATGTCCTAACAAGAGTCAGGCATGAAGGAGTAGATAGTCCAGACAGAGGCAGAACAACTGTCACCATAATTGTTTGAGAAGATTCAATTTTGGACATAATCATTCTGGGTAGGTCTATCACTAGCCTGAGTAGACTACTGACCAAGAACTTGTCCCATCTGAAAGAGGTTATCATAATAATCTTGCAATTCAGTATTATCTTGGTAGTCAAGACCTGTGTGCGCAGGGAGGGGGGGGGGACAGACCAAACTTCTGGGTCTGGAAATGAGGAGATAAAGCTAGGTATTGCTTTAACTGCTCCAAATTTCCACAGATCACCCATTCATTTCATGGAAATAAGTTGATCCAGCATGATTGGAACTGCAAGAGTCTGATGCAGACTGTCTGTGAGTAGTGAAGATGTTAAGTCAGTGGTGAAAGAGAGGTTTCTTACCTATCCTGTAAGGGGGCCACCTAGATTGGTTTGACTGTTGTCTCCTGGCATAAGGTTGAGATCTGAACTTGGGATGTAAAGATTCATTTTGTTTTGCTCACATTTGTCCCTCTACTGTGGCAGGGACAGTTAGCTCTTAAATAAAAATATGGGTGTTATCAAGAAGCTTGAGGGGCAGTTATTCAGCTGCCTGCCTTCAAACTTCTTCAATTTTACCAAATGAGCCAAATGGAGTCAACCTTAAAGGCAGAATCTGATGCAGTTTTAGCAGAACATGTAAATGCTTGTAACAGTGCATCAAGTCCAGACTGGAAGAGACAGTCAATGCATTCACCACTGAACAGTGAACTGATCCTTTAATGACCCAAGCAATTCAGGTTATCAGCTCAAGGGCATGAAGATTGGTTGATTTTTACACCAACTGCAAAAATGCCAATGAAGTCAAATCCAACACTGCAGATGTGGCAATCATGTTCCGAACCAGCATCTATGTGGGAAGAAACACATTTTCATACGCTTTATTAAAAAGTGTGGCATACATATTAAGCACTGATAAATTTGTATCCATGAATTCAGTATGGTGGGTGGTTGGTTGTGTCTTGCAGAATGAAAATGTTGAATAAAGCCTTAGCATTCTCGGTCACATTCAGGCATCCAATTATTAATCCCTCTGTCTTTGTTGATTGGGGAAGGAGCTGTAAGGATGTAGACTCTTCCTCATCATCAAAGCTGACTGATGCTTTAATTCTGTAATCATGCATTGTAGTAAAGGGCAGAAGGCATTTAGACCTCCCCATGATTGGATCAGAGTATGGATGTTGCTCAGGATTACCTTCACACTCACTGTATGAAGTCTCCTTTTCATGGCCAGCTTCCATTGGAGGATAAACCATTCCCAGTGGCAACAATGACACAATTCCATTGTCTCTATATAATACACTGCTAATACCATGTAGGTAAGCAGTAAACAAAACATAAAAAAACAGCTTCTTTGGACAACTTGTCATACATGGACAGACAGCTGGCTAGCTGGGAGAATGGTTGGCACAGTCATTCATCACACAGAAGCTGGTCTGGTCTGCTCCCTATACTGGTTGTGCTATAAGCATAACTGGATGGATGAATTTTTCATTAAAGTCTCTGCCAATATCGCTCTGTAACTATTGGCCTGGCTATAAAGTCTCTGCCAATATCGCTCTGTAAATATTGGCCTGGCTATACAGATTGATCTATCATTAAGACTTCCATTTTACACTGAAGAAGCTAAATACATTGCTGAAAGGATGGCTTTATCACTAAGATATATATAATTGAGTCTGTGTTGGAACAGCTGAGCTGGCTGAATTGCTGATATTGCTCCAGATGATGATAACGTACTGTATAAAATACGCTATGCACCAGGACTTAACAGTCCTGAAGGCCATGCTTGGACATGTGGGGGCGGGACTAAAAATGGGGAACCAAAAACTCATTGTCTCATTGTATCTGAAAAACTTGTGGGAATGAAAAAGTGAAATGAGGTAAAATTTTGCCTGAACTGAAGAAAAATTGTGTCGCCATCTCCTGTACCAGTTGATGCATATGTTTATCAATGTCAGTGTATCTAAGTGTGATTGTAAAATCCTCGTATTTCATTACCCCAAATCTGTCAAAGTTATAATGGCAGAAAGCTTTGTTTGTCTAATTGGAGGAGGTGGGCAGAGAAGCAACCCTCCACAAGGCTCACAACTCACAATAGATTCTGTCTAATGGATGAATATTTAAGACATCCTTGCTGGTCTTGCATGATTTTCACCTCATCTTTGTCAATGGTTGATTTGTTTCTTTTGGTATAGCAGACTAGGTGTCCTATGACCAAAAGCTGCAATGAAGAGAATTAGTGTACACATGGCAGGTCTCAGGTGTGTATTCTCTTGCTGTGAATTTCTTAAACTTTGTTAATTTATAAGACATGTTTCACTGAAATGATAAAGTAATAGAACTCAAAGATAAATTAACTTGTACTAATAATTCACTAAATAACAGCCATTATTAACGGAGTGAGTGAACTAAAAAAGCATGCACGAAAACTTGAAAAGACAACATGCATCAACAATAGCAGAATTGTATAGTGTCATCTAAAAATGACGTCTGAAAAAGTTATCATTTCACAAAATATTTGCAAAATTTAAAACTATGATATGTACCACATGTTTATGACATGAAAGAATCAAATTTAACACAAATTTTACTTGGATTTAACAGGAGGTATCATATACAGTGTTCTTGACAGAAGCAGTGGTAATTGGAGGTAACAGACATGAAAAGACAAATTTTCATCAATTAGTAGGACTGGATTTGGGAGGTAGCAGTCTTATATTCCTAATTATAATATAATCAGGAAATGTATTCAAAATAGATACAAATAAATTTTAGATATCTTTTCCTTTCACCACCCCCCCACTTGCAATTAGGGTCTGTTAGGAAAATAGAAACTAATATATTTTTCTGTTAGACCTCAAATTATTATTCATGTTAATAAATCTGAATAAATCTGACAAGAAATTAAGTTTAATGTCCTAACTTTGCTATTGCAACTGCAGGAATATTAAAAAAAAACAACAATGCCATTGGAAAAGTGATACCTCTGCATTGTTTCTGCTGAGCAGGCAAAATAAACAAAAGCAGAAAACAGAAGAATACCAGAAGGGTCAGCAAACTCAAGATCAGGGTCCCCAAATGGGTTAGTACTACCATAGTTGTGGTTCATCTCAAGTTCCGTGGTGAGCTGGGAGGTTATCTCCGAGATTCTGGCAGTGAGATCTTCATCTTCATCCAATTCCTCCACATTGCCAATATCAGTCTTTCCTATGCTCATTAAACTTGCCACACTCTGCATGTCTTCATCCCTGCAGATATTAAATTCAATTTTGTTATAAAAAAATTTTTAAAACAAATTGTAAATGTAACCTTGAGATTCCATTTTTGCTTGTGTTAGTCAGAATGCTAATGGTGGAGACACCTGTACTTACCAATCATAATAAATGTAACAGTTGGAGTTTTCTAGTCTTTATGGTAATTAATGAACTATAATCAATGACATAAAAGATCAACTTAATTACTACACTATACAACTGGATTTGATTTTTAGCAGGTGCATTTTTCAAATAGGAAGAATATTAGTTGCAGTAAAAAATATAATGGATGCTGGAACTGATTACAGTACATACAATATATACAGGATTGTTTCACTTGCAAATTTGACATAATGAGAAACTTTATAGATTGGGGGTGATTGCAGAGACCATATTTAATTAATGAAGATACTGGGCGTCATTTGATTAATTAGTGAGTGTAACCTTCGAAGGTCGCTGCCATTACTGTTGATAGCTCACTGTGCATGTGCAAAAAAGGTCCAGTATAGCATACCCGTTCAGAAGGCGCTACGAGTTGCCAAACTGCAGTTCAGCAATGGATTTTGGATAAATTTTCAATAAAGTATTTTCCTTTGATGGTAACTTCAACAAACATATCTTTTTTAATTGGAAAAAATAATTATATCTGCATAGATGTATAGTCTCAAGATGAGTTAGGATTTTCCAATGATTTTTTAACTTCTCCAACATCGACACTTTTCCAACTTTCAAAAGTTTTCCAGTAAATTTCCAACTATATGATATTTAAGGCCTTTGAATCAGTAGTTAAAACACCTGTACACAAGCAAGAAGGCAAGAGACCAGCTTAAGTCCAAATTCTTTGGGTATGTACAGCAGCAGAAAAGGTTTGTTTGCAAGTCCCAGTTGCATAAATGTAAAAGAGTTCACCTTGATGTTGGGATATGTTGCAGTTAGAAAACTTCATTTGGGTGATCACTGCCATCTCACCTCTGTCTGTGTGAGTTTGAGT
>QKMX01132192.1:0-14360 GCA_003401595.1 Venustaconcha ellipsiformis
TATTATTATTATTATTATTATTATTATTATTAAAAACTGAAAGTGATAATTACAAAAACAAGAAAACTTGTGAATCATTTGCTTCCCTCTCCTCTTTGTTTCACTCTTTCTACTAGATCATCTTCCTCAATGTGACCATAGGGTAAAAAATGGAACATTTTTTATAGGGTTTAATCATACTGTATATGTCAGTAATTCTTTATCCAGTTTATTTCAAATTAGATATGTGGTATTGTTGCATTACTCTTTTCATCTTTCTTGTGCTACTATTGTGCCAGAGTATAGCTGTGTTCACAAATTATATCTACACATTGCCATGGAGGCATATGTTTCTAAAACACAGTTCTTGTTGAAAGTCATAAACTATACACTATGGTGCATTTTGTAAGCTAAGATATAATTTTCTCCAGATTATATGTCATCTTGTTCTTTGGCTGACTTAACAAAACTATAAAATTAATTTTACTATTGAACTTGTATCAAAGTTATTTATTTCTTCTTTCTTTTGTTTGAGGGAAATTTTTTTCATTTGAATCTTGTTATTTATTTACTCAGTGATACTAAGCATGAAATCTGGTGAATCATCTGGCATTAGTATTAAAGTTGTCAAGGGGGAAATGGCCAGTCAGAAAGTGGATGTTATTGTGAGTACAGTGTCTAAATCCTTGGATCTATCCCATGGAGCTGTGTCCCAGTCATTGCTAAAGCAGGGTGGCCAGATTCTTCAAGATGATTGCACTATGAATTATCCCAATGGAATCAATGATGGGGACATTGCTGTAACTAGAGGTGGAAATTTAACCTGTCAAATAGTGTGCCATGGGGCATTAGCACCGTGGAATGATGCAACTGCATGTAAGGAAGTAAGTACAACAACTTGTTGAAAGAGATATTAATCACGTGCAACTTAGATTGCATGACATCAGTTTTGGAAACAATAAACGTCTTTGTTCAAGGAAAACTGCCTGCAAAAACAACCTCATTTGTTAGGGACTTATTATTATTGTATCAGTCAGTTTTCAGCTTGCTGACAAGAGTGTTGCAGATGTGTGAATTATTCTACTCATAATGTATTTTGTCTTGTATCCACTTAGGGTCAACATTTGGTCCCTGGTTTTAAAATTGCTATACCAGTTGGCAACATTGGAATGTCATCAGACTTGTTATATAGTTTTACTAGACGTAGAGCATTACAGAAGATGTCGGTGTCAAAAAGTTTAAAGACTAAGGTATTATGACAGTTGAATAACATTAAATGGATAAAGTAGTCAGCTCAGGGTTTCTATTCATAAAACTTGACTATACTGTTTTTTATGTCCCCCAAATTGTGTGCATCAGATGTTTGGTTTATCCATGTGTGGTTGTGTGTGAGGATATCTCTGTGGACAGCTTTAGTTAAAGTATATCTGCCTCAGTAACCCCTATCTAATTTTCTTGGTATTTGGAATTTAACATCACACATATGACCCCCCCCATCTCTCACTATTACTTCTTACCCAGGATTCTTCTGTAGTATAAGGAATTTGAAGTGGGACACATTTTGGTTAAAGTTTTGTTTATCGTTTATATTTCCCTAACCTTTATACCAGTTCACGTCATGTTTTGAATGCTTGATCAAATACACCCCATTTCTCAGGAACACTTATTCCCCCGGGTTCTTTTTTGGGGTGAGGCCATGTGTTGAATTATGATAGGACACATGTTGGTTCAGGATTTTGTTTCCATTGTTATCATTTCCATAACTACTTATCTGATTCACTTCATATTTGTCATATAATATCATCACATACTTCCAACCTCTAATTATTGCTCCTGCTCCTATTTAGGGCCATGGGGTCAGCTGTTATAATAGGGACACATTTTGGTTAAAATGGCTGATTAAGATTTTGTCATTACTTATGATATTCAGTGTAATACCGACACTTGCATTAATAATCTCACACTCCTCATTTGGGTCAAAACTTACCAGATTTCTTGATCCCTGCACTTGGCTTATTTCTTGATCCCGATAAGCATTGTGGGAGGGAATGGGCTGCTGCTCATACCTGCCTAGAATATGGTCATGTTCTTGGAATTGACAATTCTATATCAGATATCATGTTATCATTTAACAGTATGGGTTAAATCATTTTCAAGTACAAATCTTTCATATGCTTATTCAGCATAACTATATTGGTAGGGAAAATGTGCTCAAAAATGGATATCTGTTCAACGTAAACAAAAGAAGCTAATGTTCAAGTATCTATTTCCATGGGATGGGGACACTTGTTGATATCGTCAGTGTTTACTGACTGTATTAAGCTGAAGTATCACCCCATAAACAATTTTAAGCACACAGTTTGATTATTACTTCAAACAGTATATTTTCATCCTCTTTACTAATTCAACTCATGTTGGAAATTATCATTTACTCCCGTTCTCTCAGTACCACTTCTTCTTCTAGGCTAATTCTGTCGAGATGGAACATGGAGACAATTATTATATTCAGATACATTTGGTTACAGGTTTTTCAATCACTTATATTCCTGTAACTATTTACCCAAATTACTTCATATTTGGAATGTAATATCATCACCTACATCCCCTTCTTATAGTATTGATGTATCCAGGGATGGGGACAATGGGTCAGGAAATATAATGGGGATACATTTGGTTAAAGGTGTTTCTTCATTAATGTAAGCAGTGGATTGCCTATTTCACCTGAATAACCAACTAACTAGAGCCCTGTATGATCTTTTACTTCCCTATCTCCAGGGTTTTGGTTTCAAGAAGTAGAACACTATTACTATTATTATTATTATTATTATTATTATTAATTCCCCCCTCAATTTTTTCAACAATTTAATGCATATTTTGAACATGATCAAATTTTACCACTCAGATTCTTGATTATGTTTTTGAAAGGAGTAATTGGGCCAGGAAGTGTGATACATTTTGGGGTTTTTGTGTTTTTTCACATGATTTGGAATGTATAAAAATATATACTTCCCTTAATTTTGGTAGCATTCCTACCTTTGGGTCATACCACTGATTGAGGGCCATTTGGTCATGGAGTCATGATCTTTGACAGCTCCTATCATTGGCATATCATAACTTTTTTAAAAGACGTTATAGTTTTAGCAAAATAACAAGAAGTATTTTTTGGTTGATGGTATATCAGTCCAATCAAAATGCGGTATAAATAATGTTTTTCAATCCTTTTCTTCAGTATTTAAATTTGAAAGTAACTTTGTTAAGAATTGGCAGTGATTCATTAACTTGATTTAATATAATATATTTCAATCCTTCAGTATATAAACTTGGAAGAAGCTTGGCTAATCAATCAGGATTGTTTTCTTTTGGTATAGGATCAGTTTTCTTCCACAAGCTCTTTGAAAAAATGTGGGTAGTATTAAACTTTTTCCAGATATCCATCCTTCCATCCATTCTTTTTTTCTGCACAATAACTTGTAATTATGCATTTCAGCCACATATAATATATAGTTTGTTATTGATGATATCTTGGCTGAATTTGGTTTTCTGTTCCATGTCATTTTAAAGTTATAACCTATATTATCAGAAAAGAGTTTATGTACAATAAACACCCTTTAGTTATGATAGCATTTCCAACAAATTAGTTTGCAGCATGGTACACATTAGACCTTGGTTGAGTTTGATTGTCAGAATTCTGACAAGTCATAGAATTATAACCTTTGATGGACCAATCCCACCTACTTATGTTTCTGCACATTAACTCAAGAGTTAATTATCACATTTCCAACAAGTTTTGTATGTAGCTTTATTTTGCTGAGATGCTTGTCAAGTTAATTTGTCTGCATTCAGCCTCATCATTTAGCTGAGTTATAGCCCCTGACTGTCAGATGCATCCACTTTAATTTTCATAAAATAACTCACTTAATAGTAAGACCATTTTCACATTGTTACCTACCCTTTGCAGCTACTCTCTATGTCTGATAACATAAAGACTGGTTTGACAGTGCAGAGGCATTTTTCCAGTGAATTGAATTAATGCAAATATAAAAATGAATATAAAAATACATTACTTACACCAAAAATTTACTTTATGAGTAAATAAACTTGCAGACAAATAAGAGATAGGCACAAATGTTTATGCATTTGAAGAGAAATAATTTGCTTAACCAGCAACTTTCTCTCAGACTGATGCTTTATCACTGTTTAAACTCTTTTAAACATCTTTTTATTTGTGCTTACAATGTTTTACTGAATGGAATCAAGTTATTTCTCATCTCTTTGTTGTTTTCAAAAGCTCATTAGAGTTATTCCCTTTGCTATTGCATAGCTGTGATTCAAGGAACATTTGAAAAAAATATTCAATCATTCATCTGTTGAATGATATGATTCCTCATAAAATAAAGATGCAAAAAAAGCATTTTTCTTTACTTCACTTGAAAAATTTATCCCTATTTATTGAAACATTTCATCCGTAAAGTGACTGTAAATTGCACCAGAATATTTTTCTTAACAGGGAACATTGAATATTATAATAATCATTACTTTTAACCAGTGTGTTGGTCTTCTGAAAATTCTTGACTGTTTCCTCAGCAGTGTATAATTCTTTGTGAGTAATTATCTTTTGTTCTAGAAAGCTATTCTCATTTAGAGAAAGAAACATTTTAAGACAAGACTTCTCAGTCATTATTTTATTCTTTTTTTTCAAAAAAGATAGTTTGTGATTTTTAATTTTGGGGCATTTTTAAGCATTATTCTTTTTCTAGTTTAATTATCACTCTGAACCTCAAGATTTTTATGGTCAATTTGTGTTTCAAATAAGTTTAATTTACACTGCTATTCATAATCTATTCCATTTGTGATTTCACCAGACATCTTTTAAATTATGTGAAATGTGAAAAAAAATTTATTCCAAACAAATGAATGAACAGATATAGGAGAAGTCTGGGATGGCAAGCATAAAAATAAGTGAATCAACAAATTATTAAATGCACAAGAAATGAGACAATAGGAGAATTCACATTGAATATTTGTATTCACAAAGAAATGAAAATAAACAAGAATTTAAAGAAATTAACATAACATTTTCATTCACAAAGTAACACTTTGTTTCGCATGTGATCATTTAACTATAGTGATACTCTGTAAAATAAGATATAGTTGTCAGGTGTAAACTGCAAGAATTATGGATGATAATTTTGAATGAGGGTTTGATGTTTTCATTAAGCAGCAGTGAAGCAATTATCCTATTAGGCAGTTGCCCTCTGGTGCACCAAATAAATTTTCAACATATTTGGCTGGCTACTAATCTGTCTAAATTGGAGGGCCTGATATAATGAAACCATTTTGTATGCAACATCAGGCATTTATTTTATCCTTGCATATTTTGTTTGTATACATTAATGAGCTCAGCATCATAATTTAAATAAATATTTGACATGTGTCAGGTGATATAATAAATAGCTGCCTTGTTTGAAGATACTATTGGTAAAATTAAAACTTGTTACAGTGTGATAAATCAGGGATCCACAATTTTTTTTTACTTGAAATAGAAGCATTACTTTGCAAACAACATATTTTGGATGTTGTAAAGTTTGATTATTCTTTAGTCTTTACTAACAAGTTTTCAGTGGCCTATATAAATGACTTGATAGGTTTACCCTTGACTGAAATGCCTTCTCTAAGGATATTTTCTTATTTGAAGCTTCTGGACATGCAAACAGATGGTGTGAAAAATGTCTATTATTATTGGATTCAACAAAATTTTGTAGACAACTCAGTACTAATGAGTCCTTTTCAGAGTTTGATTGTCTTTGATCATTGATAGGATTCATATAAATAACAGTTAAACAAATTAAACCGAATGGTAAATAACATGAAACTAATATATATCAAATAATGCAGAAAAATATCAAATATGCTGCTGTTTCCTTTTTAAATATATAGTCCAAATGCCAAATACTTTTGCTAAGCATACATATTATGTTAAGCATGCAAAATGTGTATAATGAACACAGCATCTGTTCTACTTCATGACTGGTTTGTACCTCCTTGTGATTTTAAAAACAAAACAACATCAGGGATGTACAAAATTTACAAAATGTAGTAATTTCATTCATTACCTGACTATAGATTCCATAACATCTGTTATGATTGTCTGTGTTTCAAATCAAATGGGAATTTTCAGTGTAACCAGATAGACTGCTCACTTTCCTTTTCCTGGAAAAATCCACATTCAGTGAAAGGGTGAAGTTTCTTGGGCTACACATGCATGGAAAGAATGTGTATATGTGTGTATTTTGGATTTTTAATCTGGTTTAAACAATTTTATTTATATTACTATTATGTCTGCAGTGTGGCAATTTATAGTGTTGTTTAGCACTGGGTCATGTTGCTGCATCATGTTGCACCCATCACATACGTAGAAAGTAAAGCCTATAGATTTGCTCCAGTATTTTCAAGATACTGTTCTAATATTTCTTAAAAAATGAATAAAAAAGGGCAAGTGGCATAACTCTTGTGGCCATGTGTTTAAAGGTTACAACTACCTAACTCATGGAAATTTATGAGCTTATCAAAGACAGTGAGCTACATCACTCCTGTTTTCAGAAAACGTAGACTTGCTCATGTTAATATGGTGGCACTGCTAGTAAAGAAACTCCTGTTGATATTGAAATGTGAACAAAATAACTTTTTTTAAATACCTGATTTGATGATTCACTGACTAAATTTTATGCTAATATTTTAGACTCTCTTAGGGGGTCTATAACCAGAATTATCATCTATATTGAGTTTCAGTGGTTGCACACCACTCATGATCATTATTATCTCAGAATTCTAATTTGCTGGATTCATGCCACTAATTGTCATACCATACAGAGAGGTACAGTTTTGCTGGTTTTAGATTGTGTTGGACTGCAGGCCTCGCACCATTCAGATAATTTGGTCATCTTGTTTGATTATTGTTTCTTGTTTTCGGAAATTTTCTATTGCAGCAATATGTCACAGAGTGGGGGCAAATGTGGGCACAAGATATCTCAATGGGATATGCACACCAGCTACGTTGCTTGCACTAGTTGCCAATATACAGGCAGGTTTCCATTCTGTTGCATAAGGTCAGAGGAGCCAGAAAGGCCCCTCTTCCCCTTTATCTCAGGAGCACACTGAATCCTTCTCTTACCTCATTTGGACTCGTAACATAAAGACAACTCCTAGATCCCACAGAGATATAGAATCATTCTCAGTGGAGAAATATAAGGCCCTTGTTCCCCTTATGGTCATTCCCACTCATTCAGTACCTGTTAGAATGGTCCCTTCCAGTGGAGGAAATAAAAAGTGGAGAGTGATTCACACCCATCCCAAATGAGTCAGAAGCAGCACGCTCTCCAGACCCACAGCCCAGTGATGGAAGAGAGCAAGTAAAGCACCCCTGCAAGTGGGGAGCAGTGCCTTCTCCAAGCTGATTAATCAGTCATGGTAACAAACAGATGGAGCCACTCAGGAAGGGCAAAGCAATTATTTGGTTTTATAAATTCAGAGGAGGGCTCCTGCTTGAGATCAGATTCACCTTGGCCAGTGATTAGTCAAGGGGACCAGTCACCAGTCTTCAACTATTTAACTACTGGTTACTGGTTATGAGAGCACTTTTGATATAAGACAGAAATTGAGTTGAGATCTGAGATCCCCTTTACCAAGCTACCAATGAACTCTGTTGGAGATGAGGAGTCAGTGTGCATACTGAGGATGGGGATCAGATCTTTTCATCTCTATAGTGGGGGGGGGGGCATCCATTTCAGGGAATTTTTTTCCTTTTCATTTATACCTCATGGACATCAAGGCTTTAGCCACAAAGCAGTGCTGATGTTGTGGGTTGTGGACTGACATCATCTACTTAAATGGAGACAAGGGGGAAGCAGTTTTCTTCCCGCAATAGCTTGAGGAAGGTCAAGAAGCATTGTTGTCTTCCAACTGAAGTTGCCATTATATGTAGTCAATTTACTCTCTATAATCAGTTATGGGACATGAATACCTGTACCAACAGGTCTCACCCTCAGTAGAGAGACACAGGGTCACAAAGTTTTACTTCCCAGGAGTGAGAGCAGGACAAGAACATGCTATTGGTCATAGTGAACTATCAAAGCACAGGTTGAGATAGCACTGGTCCACTGCCTCACACCTATCAACTCAGGTGGTAGAAGATGAAGATCTTGAGTCACACGATAAGGCAGATGTCAAGACAATTCTCCAATTTGAAGGGACTCCCACATCTCTATTCACTCCCTTGTTCAGCTATTGCCAGGGAGTTCTCTCAAAGATTTTGTAGTTTGGTCCTTGAGATTCACCCTTCTTTGATAATGGGGCATCACAAATGGGAATTTACATGGGGACCTGAGCCTCTCTTCAAGTTAAGACACAGAGGCATTGAAACTAGGCTAGTTAGCTTGTCATCAAAGCATCTTGTGCCAATATTTTCTCAGCAGCCTCCTTCAGTCTTTATGGAGCTCAGTAAGAACATTCTTCAAGCTGCACCTTTGGAAGCAGAGTATCTCTTCAGAGGTCTCATTTCTCCACCATGGCATCATCAAGACATGAAGAATCAACAATACTGGCACCTCCAATCCATGCATGGCATATTGAAATTGTCCGGGAATCATGTTCACCAGTCTGGGCCTTAAGCAAAGTTCTTTAAAGGGATGCAGCCCAGTCCAGGAAGCACCCCCAGTTTAAGCCTGCCTTTTGCCAATTGGTTGATATACAAAGTATTTGGAAAAGCACAGGGAGGAAATTTAAGGGCCCCTCTCCTTTTCCTGAGGACGTGGGCCAATCCCTACGGAATTGTTTCCTCTCCTGTGGTGCATCCTTTTTCCAAAACTTCCCATAGGTGCTTGACTAGCACTTTTTTTAGAGGTCTGGTTGAATATAGTGGATGATTGGTTGGGCTTTTCCATAATAAATAAAAGTTACCAGCTCACTTTTGGGAATATCCTCTTCTAGCAAGGACCCCTATGCTTTTCCACCAGTCAAATCTGGTGTGACAAAAGGAAGAGGTGCAATCCCTTGTTCAGAAGAGTACAGTAGAGTGGGTGTTAAATAACCAGTGTCTATCTTCTCCTGATTTCCCTGGTATCTATAAAAGTCTGAAAGTTTCAGCTGACTATCAGTTGCTTGACCTTAAACAAGTTTATTCAGGTGGAATATGTCAAGATGGACACTGCAACCTCGGTCCTCACAGAGTGCTATCAACACCTTCTGTAACAGACTTCCTGTCAGACTATTGGGGAGACCCATGATAGACTTGCTTGCAACAAGGTTCAACAACTGGTTCCCCATTTTCCTAATCCTAGACCAAAGGGCCTTGGCATTGGATACCTTTAGTTCAAAGTAGGATTGTCAGTTCACCTAGGCCTTTCCACGATTCAGAAAGATTTTGCATGTGCTCCACAAAGTCAGGATCTCTATCTCACTTTTATTTTCGTAGCCCCTCTGTGGTCTCAGTGATTGTGGTTCATTAATCTTCTTGATGTATTGGTAGACCAACCTAGGATATTGCTTCAAAAGAGGAACCTTCCGCCACATCAGTGAGACCCCTTCTGCACAGCAGCCTGCAGATTCTCCACCTTTACATTTGGCTCAAGTGATCTTTATACCAGGACAAGTTTTAAGTTAAGTTGCCAAAGTTCAGGCCCAGAGACACACTATGTCCAAAGTCAGTGATGCCAAATGGAGAATCTTATGCTGTTGGTGCAATAGGAAACATATTAATCCTAGCTGTCAGTCTATGAGTGCAGTGGATGATTTTCTTCTGTTCTTATTTAAAGAGAGAGAATTCTCAGTTTCTACTATTAAGGTTTTTAAGAAGATTTAAGCACATGAGGTTTTTAGCTACTGCTACCTCATAAACCTATCAAACTCATTTTGATTGGAAGATATTATAAAAGCCAACATTAGGTGATCACACACTATCTTCATCTCTTTCTGATTTTGGTCTTTGGCATACCAGAGTAAAGACATTTTCTTTAGGGTCAGTAGTTGTGTCCCAAAAAGTGTTTCAAGCAGATACAAACCTAGTTGACATTCTGATCATAAGGGTGAAAATATAATTTTTATACCATTTTTTTTAAGTCATCAGCCTCCATCTACATTGACAAATTCAGCGATGCAGGTATCCAGTGAGCATGTAACTCTAGAAAAACCCCGGTAGTTTTCTTACCAAATTTGGTATGTTGGAGTTTCTCATGAATATAAGAAATGATTTCCATACTAAGGAGTTAAAAAGGCAAATTGGTCTTATTTTTGATTGCAAGAAATGTTTTTATCCAGTACAGCATTAGTACATTTAAAGGATTCTTTAGTTTAGTGCAAGGAAAAAATAATTGTATTTCCTCTTCCAAGATATATTCTAATTACATTTATCAGTAATTTATCATTTTGATTTGGTGAAGTTCTGGCCACAGAATGTTGGACCCAATACATACTTTTGTTTTAACATATTGTACTATTAGAGCTAGATTTTGAATGCAACGTGATATTGATGTGACCTTGTTCCATTGTCAGACATGTTCTAGATGTTACAGCTGTAGAATACCACCTTTCACCTTACACTTTTTTTCTGCTAAACTATACTCCTCAACTTCCAGTGAAATATTAGAGGACATAAATTGCTTGCTAGTAAATTGTATAGTAAATATCTTCAGTAAGGTTTTAGGGCCAAGGTCTGCTAGGTGAATGATCTACACAAGCACTTTGGCTTCTGCTTTATTATTGTAACAGTTGTAAAGCCTTGTATGATTCCACTTCCACCTCCTCCTCATGTTTCTAAGATGAGTAAATAAAGTGGCCCAGATTTCTTCAATGTTTTGTAAACAATCTTAGCATTTTATTACAGTTGCTTCATGGACTGATGAAGAAATGCCTGGATCAGTGTGAGAAAGATGGTTTTACAAGTATTGCTTTCCCAGCGCTTGGAACAGGAAATCTGAATTACCCTAGAGATATTGTTGCCATGGAAATGTTTAAGCATATTGCTACCTACAGCAGGGATAATCCATTTTCATCAGTTAGAGAGGTCAGATTTTTAGTCTACCATAAAGATCTGCCCACAGTCCAGGTAATGTTATATACAGGGTTAGCTTAACATATCTCTTATTCTACTGTCACAGTGCTAAGTAAAAGGTACATTATTTATACATACTCACTTTTTGTTGAACCCATTGTAAATGGACATTTAACTTGGTTCCTGCCTGGCTCTGCAAGATACAGTGTTCTTTGTCATGATGCTGTTGATGCCAATGATCTCTCATTATAATGCAATTGCAGTGACCTACATTATAAGTTAGGGATCCTTATGGTGAGATATACTGCAGGAAGACCATGTCATATTAATACATACAAACATGTAATATTTCTAAACAAAACTTGAAAATAAAAAGTTTGATCAGTTGAAAACTTAGTTACTAATTGACAGGTTGTAAGGATTAGTTCATAACCATCAATATATTGAATTTTTTATAATATATTTGCTTTAAATGCACAATATGCTAGCATACTTAGTGACAAATAGCAATAATAATCATGGGTCATTCATTACAAATATCAGAATTAGCTGTTTGCAAGAAAGGACTGGTAGGTTAGAAAGCATTTTTTTTTTTCAAAGACTACATCACTCATTGCCATTTGATTACACTTTGCACCATAAATTACAAATCATAAATTAGAACATTCTCAGATATCCCCATCACCACATCTTAATTAAAAGAAGTGCTTTTAGATACTACACCTATATTATGTATAGCTATTGTCCATTATTGTAGATTACACTTTAAGATAATGATCATTTAGAACATGTTTACTTGAATTGGAGTTCAAGATTTAACCTTGATTATTACCATAGAAGGTTGTAAAAATTAACTTGTTTACCAATTTGATGGGAAAATGACCCACACCCAGGTCATTTTACTGTGTCTTAGGTTTTTATATAAAAGTTGTATCATCAAAATTATTAATTCCTATCTTAATGTCAGATTTTGCAGAATCATTTTTAGCTTGGTTCAATTATAATTTGACATTTTTAACTAAAATATTATTTCAGGATTATTATGAATTCATCCAAAGATATTCTGGATTATATCATTGTGATACAGCAAGACTATTGGTATATCAGTATTCAAGGCCATTGGTAATGAGCGGATTCAAGATTCTTGGAATTCATTCAGAATTTTCTATACTTTTGGAATACTGATAGAACTTTTAAGAGTATTTGGGATTCACAATTCTGAAAGGTCCTCTTAAATTTCATTTTATAAATTAGATAATTAAATTACTTGTTGGTTTGTTTTTTAATCTTTAATTCAAAAACATCACTCAGTCATTAAAGAAAGTCTTGTGCCTGTTATGATTGTATAATATGATAATAGTTTATAGTTTTTGTCAATAAAGATGCCCCTGAGAAATATATGTAAAGAGGAATATATACGTAATAATGAAGGGTTACAGTTCTCGAAAATAACTCAGCAGAAAACCTCTACCAGTGTGTCAGAAAATAAAAACACTGCACAGAGATATATTAAAGATACTTGCTTGTATAGAGTGATTAATGGAATATTTGATCTATTTGTGAAAAAACTTTAGATTTTTACCCTGGAGATGAAATGTATCCATTCTTAACTCAGAACAAGCAAATTTTCTTTCAGCTAGCAACATGTATAACAGATCAAAGTAGCATACTTCATGCAGTATCATGCACATTAATGTCAATTGTCTACTGTTCATGTTTCTGCAGTATTTTGTGTATATTCACACAGAAACATAATTCTCTTTCCTAATTCAAGGTAAGAAAGCACATTAAACAAAAATAAAAGAAGAAATAAGCACATTTTGGGATTTGAACCTGGTACACCTGAATAACATGTGTCCATGCTTATAAATAGGACAAGCAAGTGACAAAATGGCAGATTAGATGTTTGGGCCATAACATTATTGATGTCTGTTATTATTTATGATAATTAAGTTCTGTTAATTATTTTGCTTCAAAAATCAGCTAATTCATGGATTAGAATAAAATAAATATTCATCATTCTCTTTCTTATAGAGGTTATAAAACATTTTCCAATCAGCCTGATTTCCAAATGAATTTGTTTTTGATGAATTGGCTTTTTTAGTTTGAAGGATATATGCAGTTGGATTTCATATTTCCTTAAAAAGAATTTTCCAATGCAAATTGGAACCAAAAAATTGGAATATGTCATTATTACTTTACAGGAACATATTTCCAGCACTGTTTTGTCATAAACAAATATGAAAACTTCATATGACCTATACAATAATAAGTGGGAAAAGTTACAATGTCCTTATGATTTTTTAATTACTTATAAATGCACTGCTATATGTAGACCGAGTTACATTACTTCCCATCTATAGATTTGCTTTTCTTTTGTTAAGGCATTTGAATCAGAACAGCAGAAATGGAGTAATAGTGGGACCAGAGCTTGGACATGGACTGGTAAATGCAGTCAGACAGAGGAGTCATCATCATACAGCACTCAGTCTAGTGAGTCAAGTCAGGGCCTATATAAATTGAGTGATTGTGAGATTCACTTTTTTTATTAAAAAAAAAGATCTAGCTAAATGTTAACACAATGCATGAAAAATGTGCATTATGATTTCAAGCCCTATCTTTGTATCTTCTTTAAATCTCTCCTATTTTCAGAGACATCCCACTTTTTTTCAAATAAAGAGAGTTGAATTTGCTCTCTAAATTTTCAGTTCTAGAATAGACTTTGGTTAAATTCATTTTGCCACATATCAGATCAAATACTGTAGTGTGATTTTTTTTTATCAGTGGGAAAAATTGATAGATTTAGCAGCTCAGTTTTCTAAAGTGTTCATGTTTTGATATATTTTTTAAAAAAATTAAAGGAAGGATCAAATAATCCCAAGAGAGGCACCAATTTATTCTGAGTGTTTTTTCATATAAGGTATACTGTACAGATTGTATTTTTTGTGGATAAAAATTTTCAAAACATGACTTTTGAATTGGGTCCAATGTCATCTTTACAATTTTTAACTATTCTTTAAAGATTTAAATTTATTGATTAGAACAACAACAAATGTTATCAAAGTTGGTATTTGACAGAAATCTGAATTCCTAGCATAATATCAGACTCTGCAATGTATCAAGTGCAAATGCTGTTTTAATAGTTGATATATAATTCAGGATTATGTTTGCGTAAGATGGAGAGGGGGAGTTATGAAATCTACGACAAAGGTACCTAATGCATTTAATGTTTGTTTTTAGCTGTATTTACATATTACATATAGAAATATGAAAAAAATCTGTTACGTTTTAGATACGATGCTTCATGACAAGTGAATAGTTACTAACATATATATAT
>QKMX01132255.1:0-11679 GCA_003401595.1 Venustaconcha ellipsiformis
ATGTACCAGACTTAGTAAAATTAGTATATATTTTCTCGTATACGATTTTCGATACGAGTTTATTTGTAATAATTTAACATTTCTCCAAACAGTAACTGGAGATATATTGAGGTCAAAAGTAAATATATCACTGATAAATGTCCTTTAAAACGTTAACCTGCAGGCCAAGGACTTAGGTAACCTACCCACTTGATGTGTTATGTGCTTACAAACTGTAATATAATATACAGAACTGGAACAATTAAATATCGGATAAAAAATTGCAGATGAAGAAATTGTATTCTGCAATCACCTGACCAAAAATAGCATGGATATGGTTTGATGCAAGATTAAGACGGACATACCAATGAAGACAAATCGCTCTTATAAAGGAGAGTATTAGATCATATTAAATATACATTTTATGATGAGGTTTGCTAGTTATTTAATTACGCATTATTGGCAAAAATCTATATATGCCGAGGGCGGTGGAAAGTTTTGAAGAAATTTAATAACTTGTAACTGGTCCCTTGTAACAGTTTTGGAGAATAATAGCAAATTAAGAAACATCTCAATAAAATAGCAGGTTGGAGGTAAAGGTTTAATCTTTACGTTAGATATTAGAAAATATAAAATAGCACGATACAAGTGGGTAAAATTTGATTATCTCGCTTTTCTTTTTAGTAAAAATGATAAAACTGCTATTTTATTTTTCTTATTTATGTTTTGTGCTTCTTTGAATTCTTTTATCAACGTTCACATTTTGTTGATTATTCAAAACGTTAAAAAGGTAGAAAGGGCTCCATGGTGATTTAATTCCTTCTTTCTAAACACAGAATAATGCATTATCAGGATTTTTGTTTTTATGTTTTTTAGTGATTCCATTTAAATTATAAATTATACTATATGCTCTAAATTGTATCTTGGATCAGTGGGAAAATATATCATAGACAACAGGAAACATTAAATAGACTATGGCATAAGCTATAGCATATAATTACATCCCAAGTAAAAATATTTTTCTCTTAAAATTCTACAAATTGAGAGCTTTTGAAACATATCTGCCTTTCTATCCTCTCAATAATTTCTCGTTTAAACTGTATGCACATTGGCATTTGTAGAGAATATTTAGTGCATTCATCAGTCACGACAGATTCTGCTCATTTTAAAACATATAAAGAATGGTTAGTTGGGTCATGGTTTTATGAACCTTATCTTTTTCTTGTAGTGAATAGGGTGTTGGCTGAAGAAAAATATGTTACATTGGATCTGAGAGAGTCCCTTCATGACTTCTAAAGTCATGCAAAAGGCTCTATTTCGTGCGCTTGTGTACATAATTATTTTAAAGATTATGTATTCTTTATCTGGTCCTAAGACAACATGTTTTGTCGCGACCTTTAATCCTAGCAATGGCTTGGCAGAATGTCGTTTTACGGTCTTACTTGATCCAGGTAAGAGTCAGTCCCTTGTCGAGGTCGATTAATTTTATCTCGCTTTTTCATTAAATCTATCTCATTTTTAACAATCTGTCTCAAAGCGTTATCTCTTTTATTATTAATTAATCAAAAGGATTGATTTGCAAATCTGCCTGCAACATTGGAACAGGTGAGGTATCTGACCGGCACTGTGCCTCTCATTATTAGGTAAAATTCAAATTCTTCACTCTGCCATTTGAGGTAAGGGTTGGAAAACGGGGCCACCATAAGCTTTTTGAATTTTTTAAATGCGTTTAAACTAATTCGTTTTAAGGAATGTCCAGAAACAGTAAGCCACATGTCAGCTACTAGGATAATGTTACACGTGCCAATGTACATCATTTAAATTTGTCGTTGTTCAAACCTACGCAATATCAGTTTACTATAAGACTTTTTCCTACCCACAGCTGTGATTCACTTCCCATTGCCAGCTTTACAATCATCGAATCAGATATACGTTGTTGAGTGGCTTCCTTAAATTTTCTTCGAAAGTTACAGATTAAAGCACAGGCAATGATCTTCACGTGTTTCTTCAAAATATCTGCTCCAATGGTCTTCCAAATTAAAGAATGGCAATCTGAGCCGGTTAATCTCAACTAATAATGAAAAAGCTTAGCCAGTGTTTTAAGTGTTCCATAAAGGCTTGGAGGATACAAATGGGGTAGGATATGATGTTAAAAATATTAAAAAGTGGATGCCCACATGATTTTTCACTTAATTGTAAAAGCTGCTTAACCAGTTTAAAATCGATAAACGTAGTCAGTTGGTTTATAAATTATATTATTTTCAGCCAGTCCCACGTATTGATTTTCTCCCAAACATTTGATGACGGTGTAACCAGATGTTTCTCACCAAAAGGGATGACCACCAACCGTACACCGCATGCGACTTTTTCTAAAACAACAGATAAGATCGCGAACCACAAAAAACTTTTAATGAACACTGTCCCATGACCCACAGGTAGATTTTTTTTTAAAGAAAATTATTATTTGTCTGTATATAAATTTTAAAACCTGCTTAACCGGTCTAAAGCCTATGTATGCTCAAACACAAATGTCTATTATCTAACTAATAATATTAATCTGTCCTCCGTTTTTAAACTTTCAAATGTTTACAGTTCGACCATATTTTTGCTGGTAAGGCAGGGATTGCGCCTGTTTCGTAGATACGATATGCATTCAACTTGACTCGTACCAGATGATATTTCAGGATCTTTTTAGCAAGCACACATATGAATCTCTTTGCATATGTCCTTAAAATATCATGTGATAATTCTGCAATGTCTTTGGATGATCTGTTATTGATTTGTAGGACGGGGTGTGCCATGTTGCCATGCAAATAGTTTGGTGCAGATAGCTGGTATATACAAAGAATTGCTTAAATTGTCCTATGGTTTCAATCCCCATTGATTTAATGTCATCGGTAAACCTACATCAGCTATAGGTGTATATGATGTGCCTTATCAAGGAATTTTAATTAATGAAACTGGTGTATTGGAAGCCGTGTAAATGAATCTACATAAGGTAAAGGCGTCTTTGAGATGTCTTATCAATGAATCTACATCAACTAAAGGGGCCTATGGGACGCTATATCAGTACATCTACCTCAAATAAAGGGGTATATGGGTTACTTATAAATGAATTTACAGTAACTAACGAGTTCTATCAGGTGCCCTATAAATGAATCAGCTAAAAGTACCTGTTGAATACCTAATTTAGAAATTTCCATTAACATGTTGATATAAAAAAGATTGCACACTGTGGTTGTATTAGAGCGAGTGGTTCACCTACGTAATTTTCATTCTATCGCAAACTTTAAAAAAATCTATGTTATTTAAACTATATATTTATGGTTTTCAATTCAAAAGAATTCCCGGTATATGGTTGTGAAGTATATAACAGCCGCTAGAACTTTTCTTTAAGTATGGATAAGCCGATTGAAACGGAATCTTTATGCTTGTTGGCAGATGGAAAATTTTAGTTTTTAAGTGTCGAAACCTGTAGATAGTCTGGGACGTCCATTAATGATGAAATGAATAGGCAATCGGGGGTGTCAATTAATGCCGAGATCTATCGACAACCTGGACGGTCAATCTCAGCCGGTCTATGTAGATGATCTAGGGCGTCAATTAATTTCCGAGTTCTTTAGACAACCTGCAAAGAGCTTCAATCGAATGTAGTAATAACGAGTCACCATTCATACCCCTAATACTCCCGTGTAAATCTAATGTTCCACCAACACATATTTACGCCTTTCAGAGGTTGATTGTTCAATTATATCCTTCATACCTCCAGCGACTCTATAAAGACTTCATTTCCTCTTCGCTTTTGGATTCGTGACCATACTCTAACTGCTGGCATCAGCGCTAACAACTGATAATGTAGATGTTAGCATTTTCTTAACGTTCGTAAAGGCAGAATCTAGATCTGCGACACAATTCCAGGCAGTGCCTGGTTTCCGCAGGTCTATAATTCGCCACATTATTATACACATATATGGGGAACTACCTACGAAGGTAGTTGATCATGACCATGTTGCATGGATACTCTCTGATATTTGATGGATGCGGTTGCTCTTTGACTTCGGCAAGCTTTGCTGGACTGTGAAATATGCCATCCGAAGAAGCTCATTTGGAGTGCTCTCAAGCTCAACAAAGAAAGTTTTAGAAGAGCAAATGGAGAGCGCTTTAAACAACTCAACCGCTAGGGGACCCTTGATCATTTTGTAAATTGTAAATATTTTCAAAATACTCATAAACTGTATACAGATTAAAAAAGAATTATAAATTACGCGAAATGACAAACCATGAACAGTTGAAAAGAAAATATATTGCGGTTTGATATTTGTTGAGTAGTTTTAAATTGGGGTGCATTGTTATTTACAGTCTATGAACACAAAAGTTTTCATATATTTAAAAAGTAGTGTACGTAATTCTATATACAGTGTAGACAAACTTCAAAGTAAAAAGAACAACGCCATCAACAAAAGGAGCTGTTTATCACAAACAATAATAAAGTTTAACAAAAGGAAACCAAACGAGGAAACCAAACGCTTAAAATTTCATAAAATTGTACCAAGACCTTAAGTAAATGGGGGGAATGTCTGGTAGCCTTAGAGTCTTTTATAAATGAATGAAGTTTACAAAAGGAAACCGCGGCAATGTCAATAGAAGTGTCTCCGTAATACCTTCCTTGCTAATCCTTGCTGATCTACCGTAATGGATATATTTACACCTTATATACGCTATTTATTGTTTGTTGTCTACGTTACATGTGACTGTTTCTATATCCAGGAACTAAACTATTGTGGCTGTATGGTAATGTTTTACTTAATATGCTAGTGTCGCAGAGACACTGGGGTTCCGGAATCTCATGATGGCGGATGAAGGTTGGTAGAGGGAGGTATTACTTTTGATTCAGTAAATCTTTAGGGCATATTTTGCGCTCTAGTTTTGGTGGTGATACATTAGTTATATTTAGGCACTCTTTTATTCATTGAAAAGGAAATATTTTTTGCTTGAATATGAGCATTATGATGTGGTGATCAATGTTCGTTTTGGATAACACAGTGGGTATAGAAGACGTATTGATGGTCCATAGGCGAATTCATCGACACACTGCACATTGCTTTGTTTACAGTTCATTCTCTCAAACAATATTGGTTAACATATGACAAGAACGTCATCGTCAATTTTTTGAAGATCCTTTAGACAAACATACCATATATCAGAGCAAAGGAATGTTGATGACGTAGACTGGACATTATCGTTTTCATTTTCAAAATTAATTAGCTGCTTTGCAGCACAAGTGTCTTTTGTTTTTAGTAAATATTCTGCCTACAAGCTGTGACTGTGAGTTGTATGTCGATCAAATCGTTGAAGTGAAGTGCGATTATCTGGAACGAGAAATCATAAATTCATACAGATTGGCGAGTTTAAACTGCCATCTGTTTTTCGCAAATCACGTTGAAGAATCCATAATGTGATCACTGTCGCTGAAAACATACAACATCCATCACCTTACTTGAAAGCGACTGTCCCCATACCCGTGTCGACACTGTAAGTAACTCTTCTCTAAGAACACAGTCAATGCGAATTCGTTAAACAGAAGTTATGACGTAAAGAAAACCAAAACTCATCTTTCTCGTACCAGTAGAAAATTTAATTTTTATACGAATAATTGAATTTGTTCGTCCATTTTTTAATTATATATCAGTAATCTAGTAAACTGCATTCTAACACATTCAGAATGTATAATGAATTCTTTCCAATATGCTGAAAAAATATGTGTACTGTCAGTGGGTCAGTCTTTGAAACATTAATTTGGAATAACATGTTATTTCAGCTACAGACATGAAATGTTCATATTGTTGTGTATATTAACAGCAAAAACAGAACTCTAAAATCAAACTACAGAATAACATAATATTTATAAAATATTTTCCACCCACCACTCCCTCTCTTCCCACCATGGTTTTAAATATCCACGTTTGAGTCTCTGTAGGGCTCAAGCTTACTAATGATGATTAATACTCCTGTGAAAGTTTCATTGAATATTATTCGTGTTCTGCCTGAAAAATACCGTTAAATTCAGTGCACTAACATATTTTTTCTTGTAAGATCGGTACCGGGAATGTAACATCAAATACTTTTATAGGCATTTGTCTTATAGGACTCATGATATAAATGTGTGTGTGTGTGTGTTTGTGTGTGTGATTGGATTTATAGCATATATTAAACACTTTTCAGTCGTATCGCTACGATTTCTGTAATCTGGCAGTTTATAGTGATAATATTGCACTGAAACATGATGTCCCGCCCAGTCTCATGATCTTGAAACCAAGCCAACCAGTCCTAACACTAGCCTCTTAAAGCTGAGCGCCTAGCGAGGCAGCTATCAGTACCATTTAATCAGTCTTTGGGATGATTCGGCCTGGGTTAAAATCCACAATCTCCCGTATCCCATTTAGTCCACCGAAGCGGTATTGACATTAACATGTAGAAAAAAAAAATCCAAGTCCACCGGCTAAAAATGATAAAGCATCTCAAAGGCTGGTTTTATTTATAAAGCATGTCCACCGTCTTTTATTATTGATAAAGCCTGTTCTAGACTGACATTATTGATAAATTATCTTAAGACGTAGAATTATTGATAAAGCATGTCTACAGGCTGTGATTATTAACAAAGGAAGTCCAAAGGCTAGCATTAACGACAAAACATTTCTACACTCTGGCATTATTCTTAAAGATAAGTCTACGCCTCCTGGAGACTTAGATGCATCTTATTTGTGCCTCAATACTTCTCAGCCTTAAGGTGGCACTCTACAGTTTCGTATTTTGCATAGATTTAGGTTTGTAAAGAGAAACAATGTTCCTGGTTTTCTTCACTGGTTGTACTGACTATTTATAAAAGACCTTTTATATCTTAGGTACTGTTTGACTAACTTTTAATTCCTTTTTGGGTGTATGATTGTAATATGGGTTATAGTGTATTCAGCTTAGCATTAATTTAGATGAGACTTTGTTTAAAAAACTGCAACCCCAAATACTCATTTTGGGGATGGGTATTCACGTTAATGTGTTTTCACTGTGCTAAATTTCTGAGTATCACTATACTCATTTTGGAGAAGATTAGTCACTGCAATACATGTTCACTACCATACATTTCTGAGAATCGCTATGCTCATTTAAGGGAAAGTCACGGAATAAGGCAAGATAACAATTTAGTAATGCCTTAGAACGATTGTGAAATTAATTTCTTCGATACGTATAGCGTTACCTAGAGTAGATTAATTTTTTGCTCTACTAATAGTGACTGAGTAATAGAAGCATCTCGTTGTAGGTCACTCGCATTGAGATGCTATATTTCACGATGTGCGCGTGTACTTTACCCTTTGTTCTTGCACGGCTATATTTCTAGTAGTGCAGTGATCACCAAGATGCGCTTTGTTCTTGCACGGCTATATTTTAGTAGTACTGTGATCACCATGATGTTGTTAGGAGGTGTTTACATTTGATAGCTTTCTGCAGCCATAGGGGTAAGTATCAGTTTACCTTAAAAAGTTCATGTTCAATTTGCAATTGCATCTGTACTTTAAATACACCATATCGATATACATAGGCTCGGTGCGTGGTGTTTTTCTTGTGTGAGCGATGAATGTTTGGCGCTTTTAAGAAGGGTTGGCAAATATTATTCGGCGGCAGCGCCATTGTGCGTCGCGCACTTCGCACACGGAACCAGCCGGTTCTGGATATACCGTTCTATCTTGTATTCTTGATCTAATACATTGTTTTGGCATGGAGAAAAGACGGTTTAATGGACTTCACTGTTGATGTCCTAATATTGACATAAAAATTGATAATTGCATATATATTAATGGATTTTTACAATGATTAGTATATTAGTATATGTTGGTTATGATTTGTGTGATGTATTTATTATTATTAATAATTACATTCAATATAATATACTACCCAGTTTAGTCTATATTTAGCTGAAGGGTCTGGCACCATAACTGAATAGCTGGCAGCAGCTAACAGATAGGGCTTCCAGAGTGGTAGCAAATAATTGGTAGGGATGACAGTGCAGCAGCAAAGGGCTGACAGTATCATAGGACTTGTAGTGTGGTAGCATAGAGCTGCAGTGTGGCAGCGTAACTATTAATGTAGCAGTATAACCAGCAGTGAGGTATCGTAGCTGTTATACGTATCAGCATGCATGACAGGTGGCACATATGATAGCAGTGTGGCAGCGAAACTTGTGGCAGCATAAATTCATTCAAGGATGTGAATTCCGAAAGGTGCAAAATGACAGTGAATTGTTAATTATAATCGTTTGGACTTATGGTCATATGAACACTATTTATTGATATATTATCGTAGATTAATATAGTTATGCGATCTGTACTCATTTTGTTGGTTTACAGTGTTGTAGTTTTGTATCACTGACGAATTGTTGTTTTTCTTCACATGATCATGTGGGTCTAGTTACGTGTATTAAATTGTCATAGTTGTAAGGCAAATAATTAAGGATCTCCATGTTTATATATTGCTTTTTTTCAATTTATTCTTACATGAATATTTATTGTGACAGTTCTAAAATTCGTATACTTCATTTCATACATTTATTCATTTGCATACATTCTGTCCAGTGTCTTTGCTTGTTACAAACTTCATTCGTTTTAAATCCTGTTACAGAGACGATAGGTCACTTTAATATATGTTGCAAGGCCTGTATGGTCTTAAACTAAGGAAGAGAAAAGAGCGAAAATCAACAGGTTTTGTAAAATCCAACAAATAATTTATTTGCCTAAGATACAAAGTGAAAGTTTAAAAAGAACTTACTGTATCGTGAATTAAATCCCAAATAATCGTATAAGTTCCATCACAAGTACACATGTATCGAGTTCCAAGTGAAATCAAGCGATGTTAATAATAAATTCCAATATTGCATGCATTGATATCACTGCAGTCTCGAATATGCTAATGTGGCAATAGCCTGGATTGTGGCAATATGACAAGAGTTTTGATGTATCACACTTTAATCCAAATGTCCTTGACTGAATTCACAATAATTCCAAATTAGTGATTTAATCCAAAAAGTATTGATGAACACTTTATCATTCCAAAATAATAATTCAAATAAATAAATCCACCCAAGCTAATAACTCAGCATAACAATAAATGGCGTTAAGCCCTACAAAAACAACATCTTACTTGGTCTAGTTCGCATATAGGAGAGGCCTTGGCTTATTTGTTGTTTAATCTCTTGCACATGCTACGGGAATGACAAGTTATTGACTTTGATGTGTTACACTCCATACAGTAGATATTGGCGGAGTTTCGACCAGTTATTCATAAGCAGTGTGTGACAGATGTTACGTGGCCAGATACTTTGCCTATTTATGATAAGTATAATTGTTAGGTTTTTTTGTTATTATTTTTCTTTTCTCTTTGTCCAATAGACACACAAACACTAATACCCTAAATTAATCTAGTCCAGTCTTTCTTCACACAAACATATACAGACCTACACTAATATTGAATTTATTCTATTTAAGTGTAATATCAAACACTGATAGTGTTCTACCATAAATCATCGTATATCTCTTTACAGGAGAGAATTCTATGAGTACGTAGGTTCGCACAACAAAACGTCATCGCAATGATCCTATTTTAAATTGAATTTGTGTAATCATTTTTGGATGTGTTCAGATATAATGGAAAAGGAATTGTTTATCTAAATTATTTATTGGGATTAAAAGTGCTCATTGACTTTTTGGACTGAAATAGTACTCTTTGATTATTGAGAACTCGTTCAAGGACATTCTGGTTTATATACTTTTGATACATCAATACATCATCACATCATCACATTCAGGACTATTGGAATTCAATTGGAATATTCTATACTTTTGGACTATTGATATGACATTTATTATTTGGTATTTAATTCAAAGTAAAAATGTTAGCTTTATATTTGAGGGAGATAAAATGAATAAATCTTTTCATTTCGCTTCTTTCTGTTACATAATTTGAAACAAATCTAGTCCTTAAAAGCTTCTACTGACACTAATGGACGATTTAGGAGCCCGACCTTTTAATTCAGTCATGCAATTAGTGCAAGAAAATGTGTACAGTTTAGACACCTGTACTTTTTGCAACTATGAGTTCTGGTTGGTTGAAGGGACCTTTCGGCCAAATGTACAGAATATTTCCAGATCAGATCAATTGATAAATTCTCGTGGAACAACACAATTCTACATCCTGTCGCCATTTCAGAAGTTTTGGCTACACACGGCTCTTCCATCAAATACAGCAACCAATGAGATACGGCTTCCATTCAATCGTTCATTTTAAAGATCAGTTGCAAAAACATTCAGGGATGCATATTACCCAAATATCCGAGCCGAAACTTTCAAATAAGCTATTCACACATAGGCTAAATAATGTTATTATGAATTAGGTTAAACCTTTGAAGGATAGCAGCTTGCTGTTATCATTGCATTAGATAGCCCGAAATCATAAAATAGTGTGCTATGCTGAGCGATGCCAATGTTACTTGACCCATTTGATAACGTTCGCGTTATGACGCTTTAGAGTGAGCATTTAACGTGTGGTGTTTATTTAATTTGTATTGTTTGTTGGCTTTTTGTCTCCATGAATATAAGTATATTGGTATTATGAAATTGACCTTTGTCCAAAATCAAGTTCATGGGTTGCCTGACCAATGACATTCATTTTGTACACTACATATTACCTAGTTAATATTTCTCTAAGCATAGATTGAATATTAGGGTCATTATCAATGGAGAAAAACATGTTTATCTTAATCTGAGTCTAGAGCATTGTATTTGTTGATAACGTTAAATAGTTTAGAAAAGGAACTAATCTACATAATGGCTCTTTATTACCTCAGCTTTTTATGTTAATCTTGTTTACTTAAAACATTACCCAGTCATATCTTACAAGATCCGCAGTGGAATCAGTCTTCTTGTTGTATTTATTGAGTATATTGGATATATTTAATTATGTAAATTGTTCACTAGATTTAAAAAGTGATCAAAATATTCATGGAATTATAGAATTATAGCGAATTTAGACATGGACAGCTTGGATTATATTATTGTGATACATCAAAAGATTGTTATCACATCGCTACACTCCAGACCATCAGCACATTATCAAATCTGAGATTACAGGCACATCAACATATTCAATAGTAGAACTTGTTTAGAATACAAATGGACTTTAGTTGGAACTCTATTCATTTTGGATTGTGATAGAAATATTAGTACCATTTGTAATTTAACTCACTATCATGAACGCCGCAACACTCAGTCAGAAGCATGAGATACGGGAGGGGTTAATGCTATCATCGGGCGACAATCACTGAAATAATGAAAACTAAAATAAATCTAAAAGAGCAAATTACACAAATAATATAGCATTTATTATCATTTAGCATTAAATACTGAATACACTCGCACATTGCTACATACACAACCCCTAGTGATAATAGAACGAATAATGAACTAATAAAATTAGTAAATGCTAATTTTTGTCCTGTTAATCAGCTTTTCTTTCTTGTTCAGTTTTATTATTACACTGTAGCTGTAACTCACCGATGTCAAATTTTCCCACTTCTCTCTTCAACCGTATTTCACCAAACAGCAGATGTGAACTTTGAACTGTGTAGTTTATGATCCATAACTTATTGTAATATAT
>QKMX01132259.1:0-15352 GCA_003401595.1 Venustaconcha ellipsiformis
ATGCAAGTCTGTTGTGCCTTTGGCTTTACATGTTCTGTATATTGGGAACATTTCCTGAAACTGTTTACGGCACCACATTGTTTAATACATGACGGTATCATTGGCATTCATCAGCTTGATATATGTATCATGTTCATATAATCTAATCACCATTTTACATGATTTCATCTTTCAAGAGTTACATGTTATGCGTGATGCATAGGTAGATCATACAAGTTTGTTATATTTTTAAAAGTGATATAACATTTAAGTTTTGATTACAGATAATGTGTATCGATGGACGTGAACAAAACTCAGCATTTAAAGTCAGTTTTGTAAATGTCAAGTCCCACTGTTTTTCACTGCTAACCTCTTTATGAATCCTTTGGTTGAATAGTTAAAGCTTTCAAATATATTTTGGGATGCTTCGCCAGTAGATTTCATTCAAAAAAGTATAAATTAAAATTGTGCTTTAGTTCTGAGTAAACTACTTCTAAAAGAGAACTTTAAGCGCCCATGTACAGCTGTAGACACCTGTTTACGTACTGCACCTTGGTTTTAAGATCGGAAATTCCTTGTTCTCTCACTAATTGCTTGACATATACAAAAGGTAAATCTTGGCCGCAATGTTTATTGTGTCTTACCTCGAATGCCTTTTACACATGGGTGAAGTGTGCCTTCTCATTAGTTATTCATATCACATTTTACTATCCAATACACAAGCTTTGTGGTAAAGAAATAAGTAAAATTAATCAAGCACCAGATTACGATATGCATACCTTAAAAAGCGCACCTTGAACGTTTTTATTTAGATGATTCTGAATATTTCTATGTCGTGAAAATATCCGCCATCCACTTCTTCCTTCTTTCCAGTATTAGAATGATATATTAGTAGCACAGTCGTTTGTTGCTGGGGAATTTTTCCACTTAATCCCATAAAATAATTCTATCCTACGTTCTGAAACTACGCTAATTATATATTGGTTGGAGACTGCTACCTAAATTCAATCGCATTCTGAAAATGTTCTGCAAAGGGGAAATATTGGTCATGCGCAATGCATAGAAATATCAGTTTCAACTTTCTATTTCCCGTTTTGATGGACATACGTTTTGACAGCAGGTACACTATGGCATATTCAGTCATTTTGATAATGCAACATGAACAAATGTGTGCATCGTGAACAATATAAATTCGTTGCAACGGTAAATAGTTTTAGCTTTCATTGATGCCTTTCCTTTCCAAGAAATCATTTTCTAAAAAAATTAAAAGGGTAATTCAACGATATACTTGTTTAATCTTTTCTGCTTGATGTTAAGGGTCATTTCCTGCACATATTGTTTCGGTTTGTTATGCAGATAAATGTTTATTTTGCAACTAGTTTAGATAAATTGCATGTACTTTGTTCGTGTGGTCTTTTAATGCAACCATGTACTACAGCTGCAAGCAATTATTTTCCTGGCACGTGATCTCTTGGTTTAAGTCATAATTAAATTTGGCGGCTCGGTACAAGCTTTTTTCCTTGAAGGACACTCATAAGGTCAGATAAAGTCTACTTCATTTGTCAGTGTCACATGAAAAGTACACAAATTCATGACATTGACTATTGTTTTTTTATAGTAGTTATGTGTATATGGTTATTTTGTTTTAATTGAGTATTATTATTTTTTGCTTATTAGTTTTAAGGAATTGTATATGAAGTTGAAATATATTCTGATTCCATGTTATTCCATATTGTGACTCAGAGCCGGATTACCAAACAGGCAGAGTAGGCACCGGCCTATGAGCCCCACACCTTTTCGGGTCGCTGCTACAACCGTTTATTAAAATTATTAGTTGGTAAAATTAAAAACGTATTTGGAGATAATTTGCCGGTTGGGTGGGTGGGTGGAAAGAGATTTCAACTGACTAGGGGCCTCCACAGGGTTTAATCCGACTTATCTGTAACTACATGTTATTCCACATTGTTATCATGTTATTCCTTATTCTAATTCCATGTTATTCCTTATTGTGATTCCATTTTATTATATATAATTTTTCTATGTTACACCGTATTGTGATTCCATTGTATTTACAGCGGCGTATTTGCTCTCGTTAACCATTTACAGTTCAATTTCTAGTTTGCAAGTTTAAATTTTGTATGCATTTTACGAATTGTGATATTTCTTGTTATCTTTACAATTGTCAAATTCTCTTTCTATTAAATTTTGTCTGCACATATGTTTGTCATTTATCTTTCCGTTAGAAAGATTGTCGTGACTTTCCATATTTATGAAGTTCTTAATTTGTCAGTAGTGAAGGAAGGCGATAGAGAGTCTATAAAACAATTCCTGTCCAAAAGGTGTCCTGGCACTATAGTATCCAAAAACTGTGTAGGGTCACGTAGACTTCTGCGTTAAAATAGGTTCTCGGCACTATAGGTCAAAATATATTTAACATGGGTCACTATACGGTCAATGGGAATCGATGTCACGAAACTAGACACTGGCAACTATGTTGCAAATCGCTGAGCTCAATCGGTCAGAGAACATGCAAAAACGTTTCAAGAGGCTGAGATCAATATGCATTACTCTAGGTAGAGTCAGATACAATATAGATATAGACATACAAAAATTATAGAGACATAGAAATGAAACAAATACACAAATTTGTCAAAGACAATAAATCTTGTCTAGGCCTTGGGTGTTATATTAACACCATTCAGTTAATATAGAGGGCATCTCATTGATCTTCTTTCTCAAACTTCGTCTAACCTCTGAACCGTAGACGAGGACTCACTGTAGACAGCATTGTCTCTACACATACATCCTTCGTTTCCAAAAGCTCGTATTGGTGATCTGGTTAATTGCCCATGATAACAATATACAAGGGTGAAACCGTACGGAACAGCATCGATGATAAGAGAGCAGATGATTCTACGTTTATCTACATTTTGTGATGAGAATAGATGAAAGAAATGAAGTGAATTGCGGTTATTTATAGTGGAGGTGCTGATCTAAACGGATTGAAAATTTTCACCAGTCTAAACACACGTTACAAAATTCAACCACAGCAAGGAGTCTGTCCTCGAATACAAAGAGAGCTACATGTGACGGCACATCCCCTATATAGATGCGCTAGCGTCCGTGCACAGGGTATCGATGCAATATTGTTTGGAAACATGATGAAAATTAAGAAGAACATATATTCGGATGCACCGTCCGTGGCGAAAAGAAACGAAGGTGTAGGAGTGGCTACCATCGTCAACACATATCTACTTCCAGAAGAGGTCGATTGTAATTGGGATTTAGTGGAATTTGCCTCTAAATCGCAAGAAGTTGTTCACGAACCAGTATTTTCGCCACATTCTCCTTCTTCACCACAGTTTGAAGATTTTAAACAGAGACAGAAAGAAGAATTGGAGAAATGTTTACAACAGAAAAAAGATGTAGAACAAGCTTCTCTCCTTCAACATCAACAGCAAGCAGAATAAGAGACAAGAAGTAAAAGACTTGAAGAAGATGCTGAGAAGAAATAAAGTATAGGAGAAAAGAAAAATAGTGACATTCAAAGGGTGACCGTACCATTGGACATTTTGGGAGATTTTAGGCCTTGGCCGTACTAAGGCTTAGGAGAGTTAAAGCGGATTGCTTCTCGTTCCTGAGGGGTGTTAAAGGTAAATGACCAACAAATTAGCAGATCAGCAGAATTGATACCTTCTAAAGTAATTGACAAGAGTCAACACGTACACAAATACAACGTTAAGTCTAACATCACCGATCAAAAAGCAAAAATGTTCATGACGTACGCTTTACTTTCCCAAGGGCAGGACAACACAGAAAAGTGTTAATGGTGGGCGACCTTCGCATCATCTTAAGAGCCTCGTCCAAATTAACAACATAACATTCAAGGCCAGATGTGTGTAAACCGTGCCATGGTCGTGGCGTGAACGTATGCCGACAAGAATTTCACGGCAGAATGAAAAAGTGACTGGGAGAACATTCGACAATCGGATCGAGCCAAACAACGAAGAACTTCTGTTACAGCAAGTGGGAATATCCAATGACACACCTTGTGGCATTCCAAAAATGCATAAAATTGTAAGACGTCTTGGCTTAACGCGACACATTGAAAGTGCATCCTTAGGAAGTGCGTGGACTTCTGTTGTTTTGAGGCAAAATTTTCAAAGACGAAAAATACATTTACGTTTATCAAAACGATGAACATTTCGATGTCGTTACCGGTATCACTGATTTCCTGGGATACAATTAAATTTTAAGAATGTGAAAATAGCTATCACTATCGAGAGCAACACAAGCATGTCGATCAAAATATCAGCGATCATTGGTATCCAAAATCGTGATGAAACACAACCTCGAGTTAGCCCTACATGTGACCAACTACATCTGATGACGCAATATGCACAACTTAAAAGTGCTTTTCAGCTCCTGAGATTGTGCCCTACTTGTGGACAATTGATATGTACTTATAATATCAAGATGCAAATATGTTCAGTAAAGAAGACATATCACATTTGTCACCAAATCGTGGACCTGGAACAGGAATGCTACATTCACAAAATACCATTCCAAACATGAAGAGGAAGATGACGACCACAAGAAGAAAGGCAATTTCATTTTCTTCGATCTCGAGCAAGAGACAGGTATTCACATTTCTAATTTCTGCGTGACTCACCATGCGTGCGAGAAGTGCATCCAAGTTCATATCTTTAGTCATTGCCCTCAATACAGCAAGATTCGTGGAGGATGTTTAAAAGGTTGTCGATGACCAAACACGTTGTCCGATTTTGCCAGTTGATTATAGACCCCATCGACGAGACGTGGAGCCGAGGAGACATCGAACATTACGGAAAACGCTATCGCCATGTAACAGTGATGGATCACAATTTATTGGACTACGATGGTAACTTTTTTTGAGACACTATGAGAAGCAAAGCACCAAATGTCCAAAAGTGACCTTTAAATCGGAGCCAAAATCATTTTTATACAATTGTTACATGTGCAGTGTAAAGATTCGATGCGTTACTTGGTCATGCCTTTGAATCGAATGCATAAACATTTGGAATGACGGAAAGACCAAAATCTATTTTTTGCAATTTTTCAATGTTGAAGCCAATCAAAACGATGTTCAACCCCATTTGCCCGAGGCTCACTACTTCAATCCCGACAGCATGCAAACCGAACTTACGCCTAGGACCCTTTCGACTTTCAAGATGATATGCTAAGGCATAGTCTTTCCTGCGTGAATATTTTGTTTGGAAACGTTCGAGAACTGTTCGTGGAGCACGGAGGTATTAGTTGTTTGAAATAAAGTTGCACAATTGTCAAAGCGTGTTCCTTGGTGTACCGTTAACGATTCACGCCCGAAAACATCCTGGCTGCGATAAGCCCTCAAACGACAAACTGTGTCAAAAGTCAATATTCGGTTAAAGCCCATGGTTACATTATTTCTAGTACAAGGAAGACAAATGGGTCAATCACGCAAGGAACGGAGGAGGCGAAAAGATCATCTGAAACTAATCTGTGGATGGCTGTGACTTAGAAAACACTAAAATCGTGTTTGAGTTTAACGGGTAATTATTTTCACGGTTGTCCCATCTGTTACTGTCTTCTCTTCATGGCACTAAAAATCAATTTTTACAACGGGACATGGAAGACTCTTCAGCGGTGCTTGATGTAAGAAGAGCAAAGATACCACGTATTGTAAATGTGGGAAAACGAGTGTGATCACCGTTTGAAAATCGAACCCGAGATTAAACGCATCGTGGAAAGCCAAAAAAATGGTGACCCACCATTACCCGAGTGACAGTTTTCATGAATGAAGGACAAATAACACCACTTTGCTGTACCAAGACGAAGAGGACAAAGGGTAAGAAATCATATACTTGGTCGTGTGTTCGTTTTACTTTTACATATGCAAATATTGTCACTTTCCAAAAGACCTTTAACAATTGCTGACTAAATGCATCGACATGGGAAACATTCGACAATTCAATGGATTGATCAGGTTGAAAGTCTTCTCTCGCATAGACTTGTACCATCTCGTTTTTCTTCACCATTGCCAGGGTGCTAGTCTCCAAGATGTCTTATGAAGATTTACGGTAACAGCAAGTCAATTACTGTAAGGCATAATTAACATTCCACATTAAACCAAACGTTTTTTTCAGAGAAAAAAAATAGTCATAATGCAACTGGTACCCACTAGAAAACAAAAATTATCGACGCTGTCACCTAAATCGTTCCTTAATGGCAAGCCGATTTAGGTGATGTCTCTTATTTGACCACCTACAATCACGGCTACAAATATCTGTTTTATGTCATTGTCTTTTCCAAATGTGCTTGGGTTGCACCATAGACTTACAAATCGAGCATGTGAGTTAGTGCATGATTTACAACTGGTGTTGAAACAATGCTTTTGTAACCCTCTGCTATGGCAAACTTACAAAGGCACCCAATTTCCAAACCATGTTTTCCAAATTGACTTAAATAAACGTGACATTCATCTGTACACCTTTGAGAATCTAGGAATCAAAGGATGCATCGTGGAACGTTTTCAACGCACCTTAAAAGTACTCATGTGGAAATATTGTATGCATCAACACACTCTCAAATACATCAACGTCTTACTACATCTTGTCCAAGTATACAAGAAGTAACTCCCGACAACTAAGTGACCATCTTTGATCGCCTGTTTGGTACGTACCCGACTGTACCCAAAAAATGTGAATTGTTTGAAGAAGGAGGTTGGATGGACATTGGCAAAACTAAATGCACTTTCGGCAAAGATTACTTACTCAGCTGGACCATCAAATTTTTTCGTGTCACTGAACGAGTACATGGCGTAATCCTGCCGGCTATAAATTGGACGACATGAACCGGGAAGTGTTGAAAAAAAAACTTTTTATCTGTCAGAGTTACAACGCATAATCGCAAAAAAAGTAAAAAGTTGACGTGTATGACATCGAAAGCGTTCTCGGTCGAAGAACACGTAAAGTGTGAAAACGACGTGTCAAAGAAGTGAATGTGCGTTAGAAAGAATATCCTCCGCGTTTTGAATATTGGATCGACGGTTCGCATATCATCGACTATAAAAGGAAATGACCATACGAGTTCAAAACAAAAAGAGCTGATTTTCTAGGCCATCACTGCAAAAGAGAGTGACGTAAGACCAGTGCAAATCCCATGAAATGTATATGGATCAGCCGTCATAAACCGGACGGGACCACACACTGACTTGCCTGCAAATCAATGAAATTGGCGGGAAGAAGATGGTAAAGAGATCCGACTGCCAATATTGCCATTATTTCCTGAATGCATGAGGCTCCGTTTTTGAAACCTCTTTCGAACAAAGCTCTATTAATGTACAAATTTGATCCTTTTGCTTCCGTTGTCAAAATTTTCTCTTGATTAGTATGTGTGATGAAAAAATAACTATGACTTAGCTGATTGATATATTTTAGAATAATTGTGTACACTTTGTACACAAAATTCTAACTTGAATGAAAATAACAAGAAATGTATAGATTCGTTTTATTCGATCAATTGCACAGATGTCTAACAAATTATTGGTTTGCCTTGTTTGTCCATTAGCACAACTGGACTGAATTTGACTTATTAACATTACGGATTGGTGTATCATGGGGTACTCGGTATCCATTGCAGCGGCGTCCACTCTCTCTAGGCCCTCTCTTCCTTTATCACTACCATACATAATAAGAAGTGCTATCAAGGCATATAAAAGCGGGGTTGTATTGGCAATTATTTCTTCAAACCTGATCAATTAAAAGCTTGACATTCAGGCAAAAACTAGTTGCGAATGAACATTTTTTTTTAAATTCGACTTTTCCTCGAATTAGTCATCAATCAGTTGACCTGTCAAGAGTAATATAATAAGTAACATAATTACTAATTTACTGGAATATTAAATGCACCTGGAGTATGCCAGGCGTTTATTGGTTTGGCTGGCTATGGAGACGATACAAGAGAAAGCCTGTATGAGTGAAGAGGATGAGAGTATAAAGAACAAAGGGAAAAACAGAAAGGATCCTGCGTCACCTCATGTTTATGCCTTAGTGTGAGGCTAAACCTGAGGCGAGGACGCCTCAAAAGGCAATAGCACCACCACAGTCACGTCAGCTACAGCCACAGCCACAACATCTGCCACCATTAAAAAGATCAGTGGTTCACCAGATTGAAAACTGGAAAGAGGAAATAAGGAGGCCACATCATCCCCGCGTTTAGCATAGGAGCAGACAGACACAAGTCTTCACTATTTCACAAAGTAAAAACTGCGATGATGAGGCAACGCATTCCCCTTCTGCTCTCATACCCACTCAAATCAACTGGAACAACAACTGGAACCATTAACTCGGTGCATCTGAGTTCTAAAAAACAGCACTTCTCAGGGCTAACCAGATATCTTGAAAAGACACTATTACAGTTGTCAATTTGTGTGAAAGTAGAGTAGTGTGACTATAAACATTAACTCATTTATTGATGTGTGTGTATGTGTATGCGTGTGTGTTTGTGTTTTGCTGTGCTGACATACCTGTGGGGAGAGTAGATATGGTGCGTTCCTTTTCTTCCGTTCCCTTCATTGTGGAGAGTAAGTAAAAGGGTTTTTGACATTAGATATGGTGTTTTTTCTTCTCTTGCCTCCTGTGTGGATAGTATATATTGATTTTTTTTATAGCAGATATGGTGTTAATGTCTTCCTCCCCTTCTATGAGGATAGTAGATAATGGGATTTAGATAGTAGATATGGTGTTTTTCTTTTCTTCTCTTCCCTTCTGTTTGGATAGTAGATAATTGGGTTTTGATAGCAGAAGTGGTGATTTTTGTCTTCCACCCCATCTGCATGCACAGTCGATAATGGGGTATGACATTAGATCTGGTGGTTTTTTCTTTTCCCTTGAGTATGGATAGTAGATATTGGGGTTTGTGATAGTAGATATGCTGGGTTTTTTCTTCTCTTCTCTTGCATGTGGATTATAAATATGGTGTGTGTTTTCTTTTCTTGTCTTCCCTTCCATCTGGATAGTAGACACGTTTTTCTTCCTCCCCTTCTGTTTGGTTAGTATATAATATGTGAAGTTACTGTAATGGATGTTTTCCTTTACTTCATTGCTTCACGTATATAATGCGAAGTGGTCGTCAGTCTGGCTTCCCAACGTTGAATAGTCAACGCATTTGAAATGAATTTATTTAATAACTTTTATGACAGTTGGTATTGGATGGAGGGTGAATCCTATGTGGTGGAAGGGCTTAAACATGAATGGAGGTATCCGGTTAAAATGACGTTTGGATAATTAAGTCACCAGCCTGAAAGTAGCTAGGGATCTAGTGAAATGCATGATGGAAGAGCAAGTAAAGAAATAGGAATAAGTATGTTAGGCTGATGATGTGATAAAGTGAGGTAATTTTGTCAAGTGGGGATTAGGCCAGTTAAAGAAAGCAGAAGAAATGATGAGAAAATTGATGGAAGAGGAGGTAAAGAAGATTAAAGATATCTGGACAAAAGAGTGAAACAACGAAGAACAAGAAAATAAAGAAAAAAGAGGACTTTGAGAGACTGAACGAACATTGGATCAAGGTCCAGGAAAATCTTAGATAGATGGGACCATGAAAAGAAAAAACGGGGCATCATATATAAAGTGAGAAAATGGTGGAGAAAATAGCAGAAAAACCGAAAGGCCCTTTTCAGGGCCACTCCACTGCCTGGACAACATATATTCTCTTTTGCCAAATTTGTGTATTTGTTTCTTTGTCTATGTCTATGTCTCTGCATATGTTTATATGTCTATGTTTATATTGTATTTGTCACTACCTAGAGTAATGCGATTTCAGGTCACCCTCTTGCAACGTTGTTGCAAGTGTGCTGCCGATTGAGGTGAGCCACTTGCAACAATGTTGCCAATTTCCAGTACCGTGACATCAATTCCCATTGACCATAGAGTAACCTATGTAAATGTCCATTTGACCTTTTAGTGCCGGGACATTGCTTTAACGTAAAAGTGTACGCGATGCTATAATTTTGCCGCTATAGTGCCGGAACACGTTTCTGACTGGATTTTACATAGATACTATCCCCCCTTCACTAGTATTTTTCATTTGAAGTCGTATCAGATACATATTACAAAAAATAAGTGATTTGTAAAGACTTTTAGCATAAATTATAATATTATATGCATTTACTAATTTTGTCAGATTATACATTTGCGTATTGTTTTTAATTAGGTGACATCCTTTTACTTTTACAACAAATGATATTACATTGTACATACAAGAACATTAGTAGCCAAAATATTCGTTTCCTTTTTTTCAAAACTGGCATCTATCATTCTTAAAAGGAATACTAGACTGACCAATGATGCCGTTGATCTCCTGCTTTTATTACGATAATGTTCAGACTGAGTATTTGATTTGTTCACGGACGTATTTCTAGAATATTAGGCACCAACTTCTCGGATGGGATTTTGGTTGTTCAATAGCAGTTTGTGTCTCTAATTGGAACATGTTGCAGTGTCCTATCTGTATTTACAGTTTAAATTTTGTGAAGATACTTGTGCCGATCATTCCGACAGCCTTGGATTATGCAAACGTAGAGTTTGCTTGCTTTCGACCAGAACCATTTCACATGTTTATTATTATGTACGTAGTTTTGTGTTATATTATTTTTGTTTGTCTCAGATGATTATTACGCGCAATATTCTCTTAGTCATTTTTCTACTATTGGTAAACATAGTTACGGCCATCGGAGTTTCTCAAGCCTTTATTCTGTCAGTAAGAAATACCTAAATGTATTGGTTATGCCCCTATAACCTATTGATATTATTGTCTTCTATTCTATTGGTAGCTTAGTTATTGATTTAATTCTTTCTGTATTCTTCATTATAGTTTTTTGTTCCATTCTATTTCCAGGGATAGATATTTCCACTCGTCCGTCCGTATTTACCAGTGTCAGGGGAGAAACGGGAAGTAACATATTCAAGATGTTTGCATCACCTCATGAGTTAAAATTTAAGTTTATTATCTAAGTCAAAGGGTAAAACGAGCTTTTTCTTATCGGTGACATCATTCATTGCAGATTGTGTCTCAGCTGACATAAAAGAATCAACGGAAAAAAGCGTTGCTCGTTTCTTTTGGCTGACAAGCGTATCCATATGCAACGATATTGTATTCGCCAGACGCATACCAAATCTAATAATACAACTGCATCATTTAATGTAATGTAACATAAATTAAAATTAACCAGCATAATATACGCTATCAGCCCCTGCTCCTGGAGAAGAAACATTTCAAGTTCAGCTACCAGTTACCAGCAACCTTAAATTTAACATAGATCAGTTAAAAATAGAGCGTAGATACTAAATAGTACAGATTTGTATGCAAGATATTCATTCAGCTATTTAGAGTAATTACATGTAGACCAAAGAACCAGATGAGACTAAAGTTTCTTTGATGAAATTATGGCTTCAACTTTGCCATCCAGAGTGAGACATTTTTGTTTATATGGCACCTGGGTTATGTAGATACATAATCACCATTCTATGCATGCCTTGTGGACCATTCACGAGTCTACTTATATCTGTCAAAACTGGCTCATGTTGTTTGTTATGGTTTTACTTTTAAATTCTTTTCAAACTCCATCGACGTATTTGTTGCATATCTAATGAAATATATGTATATAAAGTGTTTGAATTGATTTTAGTAACCGTGAGCACTCTCGTAGTAATTTATCAAGATTTAAGAAGGTAGGATAATGAAGTATAAGTTTTAATGTTGGCGAATGAAAAAGCGGAAACCATGTAAAGTCTTTGTATCAATCAAACAAATTCACTTACTAATGCATAATAAGTGCTTCTTGGAGTTTGATATTAACATTTGACTAAAATGTGATACTGATAATTTTAACACCCATCATGAATTAATGTGGATAAAGACGGTAAGATCATATCGTGTATGAATTTAATTTGTGAACGTGTCAGCCCATTTAAAATAACATATCAAATGAGTGATTCACAACGCACTGTATAAATGCATAAATCTGTTAATGATAACAATACATACACAAACTAATGATACTGTTGATTTGCATATAAGCTCATATGTTTTGTTGTGCCATTGGCATGGAAGGTGACGGTTAATCGTCTTTTGATGTATAACAATAATATAACCTAAAATGTTCTTGACTGTATTCACCATAATTACAAACTAACGAATTAGTCTAAGTAATATTAACGCACACTTCGTAATTCAAGTGAATAATTTACGTAAGTAAATCTGAAAAAAAATTGACCAGGATAATAAGAATGATTCCGCTTCGATGTTAATGCAGCAATGAATAATTTTTCAAGCAAACAACGTTGATATTAAAAAGCGAAGACAGAATTATAGGGTCAGGATATATGTCAGTCTCCTCTATGAAACATTCAAAGTTGTCGATAAGTTTAGAAATTTCCATGTGAAAACCTAAGATCCTACATTCGTGTAGAAGTTAATAAGACTTATCCCATTAATAATGATCTGAATATACAATCTTTAATCAATGAGAAATATTAGCTATTTATTATGTTGTTTACAAAATAAATATCACTGGTCAGAAAGACCGTTCTTTTAATTTTGGACTACGGTCAGTTGCAAAAAAACAGATATACAAAACATATAATGATTGAGAAAAGCCAACAAACAATAAAAATTAAAAATACCTAACACCATATAAATGGCAGAGAAGATTCGTAAATAATATTCTTTACTACACTGCTATGTATTGAAGGACTTTTCATACTCATTTACGTGCAAAATAAATCAAATAATTAAAAGTAAAGTTTTTTTTTGTAAAATATAAACCTGTTCTATTTTAGATGGGGCGGTTTGACTCCGGAGTTAAATATTACGCTGGATTCTTCTACTCACCCTACAAACCATCCATGTTAAACTTGCATGCGAAACGTTACCTTCCGTTACTAAATATGAAACAAATCCTCAAGAAGCACGGGTCTTTTACACAATTTCTTCTCATATAGCAAAATAAAGCCACTCTTCAAAAGAGCTCACAACATGAGTATCAAATAAAAAAAATATTAGCTGAGAGACGGTGATATAAAATATATTCCTTAAAACATGACACAAATGTCTTTTCATGTTTAATAATGGAGTTACAAAACAAATTATTGACCAAATTTGTGAAGAACATTTTAATATGCAGATGTCTCAAATACATGTTCATATTCTGACATCGAATAGAAACATCTGTCCCGAAAATTGCTGCTCTTGGGGAAATGTGAAAGACATAACAGAAGAAACATGGATGACCTCTATCTTTTTTCATCAAACATATATCTTGATTGCTTTCCCACCACGCTTTGGTTGATGATCATGAGCACTTACTTTAAAGATATAAAAAATAAAATATTGTCTGATGTAATCTACGTCAAATATCAATAATGAGTTTTGTTTACCTGCAATACAATTCTTGAAGCTTTCTTGCGATAAGTCAATACTGAGCTCGTTATTGTACTGTAGGATGCATTAGTTTTAATTATTTGTACAGTACAACAACCAACTGATCACCAATGTCCTTGTCATAAAATCGTTAGAGCTATTCACAGTCCAAGTAGTGAAAAGTTTGCAAAACCTGTGAACATTCTGATCGAAAGAAACATTTCTCAAGCGTATTGTGAAGAAAAATATTAAGCGTGAATAGTCAAATTATAAAATGAGAAAAAAAGTGTAGTGTATCGACAATGTGGCCTACAACAATATAACAGAACGACGCAAAATCAGCAATTTTTGTACAATAAACAAATAATCTATTTCTCTTAAATTCAAGGTAATATTTTAAAAGGAACATACAGTATTGTAAATTAATTTCTAAATAATCCTAAAACTATGCCACAGGTCCAAACGTATTTAGTTTTCGAATTACAGATCTTGTATGTGTTACTGTATCAATTGCCTCCACTGTTTTGTTGTACTAACATCCGTGATGTATAACAGTGATATAATTCAGATGGTCTATCAATGAATGCATAATAGTCCCATAGTAGTTCTTATAAATGAGAACTTTAGAATTCCAAAGCATAACTGAAATATGGATGTTAAGATTAATACTGTCTTCCTTCAATTCTGTATATAGACACTGTCACCTAACTTACGACAAAGTGGAAATTTCGAACAAATTTAAAAACTCGGTCAGATAAGTAACACGTCCATTAGTCAATGGGAGTTTACCAGGTAAACATGTTTCATACCAAAAAAAAAAATTCTTAAAAATATCAGGGACATACATTAGATTTGTAATCTGTTATATGCAAATGATCATTAGTCTATAATCGGGGATATTATTTAAACAATATAACACGTGCAGATTTTTGTTCTAAAACAAACTGCACAATCTAAGTATTACTCTCCATCTTACAGGCGTTTGATATTTTCTGTGTGTATGCGTATGTGTGTGTGACTTGGAACTTTTTAGCCAAAGATATTTATTGTGTAGCAGTTTATAGTAATGTCTAGCAATGGGGCATCATAAGGCAGACACGTAGCATGATGTCCCACCCAATCACATTTTTCTGACACCAGATCAACCAGTTCTAACACTAACCTATTAATACTGAGCGCCTAGCGAGGCAGCTGATAGTACCATTTTTTATAATTCTTTGGTATGACTCAAGATTCTAACCCGTGACTTCCAGCATCCAAGGTTCTCTTTCTAACCTCAGACATTCAAATGAAATGCAATATCTATTTTGTTTATATCTAAAAGTTTAGTCTTGAATAATGTTCACTTTCAGCTAGTGTGAGATGTGTATGACATGTTCAAGATCGCTTGTCACATATGTGATTGACGTAATTGGAGTTAAGTGTAAGCAATTACTTACAGTCTTTTCTCAGGTACGTTTTATACGATATTCTTATTTTGTTAAAACTAAAAGTACTAGTCATTGATCTGGAGAATAAATTTCAAGTAGCTGTTGCTCAAATTCGATATCTCTGCTTGCTACATGCAAACATCAGATCTAATTAGATTTAACCTGCTGTTTAACGCTAAAATTGGAATAAGGGATACGATTAATTATGCAACGCGCCAAATTATATTCATATGAATGCAATACATGTAGTAATGTTTTCATTACCACAGTTTTATGCATATAATGAAGAATGGTACATGAGTAGTTAAATATGTGTTATATTATATGATTTATCGTCCTACAATTTTTTAAATAATGTATATATATGCAAATGTAATACTTACACATGTACATTATATAATTTTAAATATGTGAATAACACAGACACACGGGCACGCTCAGACATACACACGCACAAAGACACACACACATACATATATATATATATATGTATATATATATAT
>QKMX01132272.1:0-11540 GCA_003401595.1 Venustaconcha ellipsiformis
ATATATATATATAACGCCTCTCCTCATAGCGGAAAGAAAGATTTATGCAGTAAAACTTTCTTTTGCATATTAGTCAAAATTACATAAAATTAATGTTGCATATAAATATATCGCGTGAATGATGCAACTTGTATACATTATAATGCAATATTGTACTTGAATATACGTTAAGGTGCGTTTGCAATCACATTTTCGTTTCCCTTTATTTGCCTAACATCAATGTTGTATGCCTTCAACACGAAACTCCATCTTACTAATCTCATTCTTGTTTTTCATTTTATGAATGGAAGGAATAAGTTGTGGGCACTGAATACAACAATGGGAAGAGCTGAACTAGCATACTCTTCAAAGCTTTGCAAAGCCAATATTATAGCCTAACATTCCTTCTCAATCTTGGAATAATTTCTCAGGTGCTTGTTCAATTGTTTAGAAATGTTTGACACTGGATGATCCTCACCATTGTTATCTTCCTGTATCAATTATTCACAAACCCTACAACATTTGCATACACAGCCATTTTAAACGTTTGAATAAAATCTGGTTCAATAAGAACTGGTGCACTCTTGAGTATGACCCTTAACTTATTAAAAGCCTCCTGACATTTCAGACCAGTGAAATTGTCTTCTTACTTAATAAAATAGTCGGGGTTCAGTAGCTATGGCACAAGTTGACCCAAATTTCCATTAATATCCAGCAATATCCCTAAATCGCATCAATTGCATTTTCCCATAAGTTTAACTTTACAGTGTCCCACAAAATGTCCTAAAAATGTTACACAAGCCAATGTTAGACGGTTTTGTTATAAAATTCAGTACCATGATCTGCTTATAATTTATTGGGTTTTTGTGTACCTACATTGCTAACAAAAGCTTCAACTATATAATTTCCGATTTTGTTATTTAGAAGAACTACACAAGGTTGTTTGTTGAACACATAGATAGCCGTCATGAGATTTTTTAAATGATCGTTGTAAGCGCAGTAATATCTCATGTCGACGAGATCTGCCGACCATATATCGTCTTCTGCGACCGCAATGACTCTGCATCGTGGAACATTCTTGCTTGTAGGTTTTTTGCCAATGATGCAACGCACAAGAGTTTTATCTACACGTTCTCTGATATGTTTAGACTTTAGTGTTTTTAAGTTCCTCAGTATGTCTCAATCGCATCACGCTGTATCGTCGGGTTGCTTTCTGTAACGTATATCGTGTTGCATCGCGATGGCATTGACGCCATTGCACAGGCAGGGCCTGATCGCTTTCGTCCAGTTGCTGTTCTAAGGGATTCCACTGTGCGATAAATTTATGTCCAGGAAACGTCCATTCACCACGGGGTCTTGAAAGTGTTCTGATGAGAGCATGGACGTCCAGGGCGCCACCGAGATTTGTCTCTCTCCGCAGCACTTACAATCTTCCACGCACAGATTTCTTTCCACGCGAAGGTCCTCGAAGCTCCCGTTGCTGCCACATTGCCTACAGTGATACACTGTTTATACAAAGCCATAACACTAAGTCGCACACTACTCTGTTGTTGGCAGCATAGTTGCACATATGTTATATTTTATTGGTCTCAATAGGTGACACTGATGTGTCAGCGTCGTTTTGCCCGTTACCGTCGTTTTATCAATGCCTGATTAAAAGCCTTTGAGTAGAAAAGTCTGGCGGATGTTGCTGAAAAACGTGTTCTGCGCAAATCCAGGAACAGCACTCCCACATCTCTCAGCTAGCTATCTGCACATCCACTGCAACTCTTTCGGGCTCAGATTGGACTGATCAGCCATCTCCGGACCCATCCCAAGTGAACCGATGACACGACTTGTCCTCATCGGCACCGATGGACGAACATCACCTGTGACGATGTGTGAATGTTTGGAACTACATACTGGGCACCTCGATTTGATCATGAGGCGATGATTCTTCGTGACCACCTCCACGGGATCGATACTTTCCGTTATTATTTTGCACTGAAGGCACCACGAGTTCATGTTGGCTGTGTTATGTTATAGTTTACATTATTTTAGCGACAAAATGGCTTCGAAGGGTGATTGTCCTCTGTATCTACATTGGCTGTAATCGATGCAGTAACATCCACACATGCTATAGTCGAAGTTTGGAAGCTGTAATGAGTTATACACGGTTCCTTATGCGGTTGTTGGATGTAGCGCACGACTTTATCGGGAGAAGGTGAACCAAACGAATCGAAATACTATACGTCGGTGTAACCTCTTCGTTGACACTGGCAATCCAGTAAGTGCCGTGTCCATCGTAATTTTGCAGGTTAATCACGCAGCTCTCGTCGGATGTGATTTGTTCAGGAAGTTGATCCTTAGGATAGACACCTGAAATTTCTAAAGTTGAGCACTAAATCTTGCTCGAAGTCGATGTTAGTTAGAACTTTTTTCTCATAACTTTGCTGAAACCTTCTTTACCGCACGAGGTTGCAGAAAGTTACAGCCACTTTAGAGCCATTTTACGACGCCAAGCAAACCTGGAAGAAGCGATTCAGCGATTCCTCCTAACAGTGGTCTGATGAATCCTCCTTGTTTGGATAGCTATGACGCCGACAAATCAGGAACTTGGTACTTCGGCATGCATTCCATTAACATCATGTACGCGCAATAATAATTTTGGGTGCCTACAGCGAAGTTGCTCTCTCTGTCACTCTCTCTCTCTCTGTGTCTCTCTCTCTGTCTGTCTCTCTGTCTCTGTCAGTCTGTCTGTCTGTCTCTCTGTCTCTGTCTCTCTCTCGATCTCATTCGATCGATATTGCCTGAAGTTGATGCGGACTTTAATGAGAGACAGATTAAGATTTTTAAACACATGCTTATGTCTTTCTTGAAACGCTGAGAATTGTTCCATGTAAATGCGGTGCTGCAAAGTTTTTTTGTGAATCTGGCCAACGTTCAGTTCAAGCAAGTGAGTCGTCGACGGAGTGATTTTGGTCATCCACAGCGAAAACCACGATATGGTGTATTTCCCATCTGCAGAAACATCTGGTCTATAAATGTGTTGTTTAGCGGAATCTCATTCTATCACCAGAGTGTTCGACACCTCTGAACACCGTTCATATATCTCTGCACATGCAGAAAGTGTTTCTTTGAGGAAGCAACATATAGATATTATGGACGGCATCTGAGAGAGCGCTTAGAGCTACGAATACCACGTTGTAGGAATACATCTGTAGCAGCGATGATGGGTAGATCCTTTTCTCGTGGTTTATCGTCGAACACGATCATCTTACGCATGTCAGATTTCAGCTCTTCTAGAGGTTGTCTCAGATCTGGATCTGCCTTGGTGAAAACGTCTTTTACAAGCGAACAGAGCTTGTGCAGCGTACTGTATTTGTCCTGGTGAGGATAGAGCGTGTAAATGATCATTCGATCGTACATCAACATGTTGTTCAGGGGCATGTTCATGAGGAGATTCGTTTTACCACGACCGTTCGAACTCATCATGAAATGTAAATCAGGCATGAACAATGATGCTGATGCGCTTTCGTTTTCGCCTTCGTGCCAAAATTAAGGATGTTCATTTTCTATATAATTCACTTGAGTCAATCTTATCTGAAAACCAAAGCCTTACACTTCCTTTACGGGTCAATCAAGGGCTCTTCTGCGTCAGAATAAGCTTGACAAAAAGGTCAACCGCGCTGAGGATTCCATGCAGGGTAAGATCATTATGAACGGTCACAACATTACCTATCTCTACGATGTAAGGTTCCCACCTGCCGATGCCAACGCCGCACGATAGTTGCATGTCAGTAGACTGAACAAGACTAAATTGCCATTGGCAGGATGACAAATGATAGGAAATATTTACATGGGAGGAAAACTTCTAAATTGGTTAACCAGCTCCAGCAGGACAGGTTCTTGTTTCTTCTTAGGCCGTCTCGTCAGCAGATCTTGACTGACTAACAAATATGATAAAACGGGTGGTGTGATATTTGGGAATGTGTCTGTGGTGAGAACCGTCGACGATCTCATCGTGGACATGAATGGCAATCACTACTGGCTGACGTCGCTGAGCCGATTTGAAAAAGTCTACGATAAAAAGTATATCACGGATTATATATAGAAAATGTCCGGCTGTAGCAGCTATACTGCCAGTCTTGATGATGTTGCGGTATTCGTCACCGACGTGATATTGCACAATCCAGAAGCGCTGCATGAATCCATCGCGACGGTTTTACGAAATTACTTTCCTGTGAACTCGAAGTGACGATATACGAAAACACAGGGAGTAGCATACTCACGCGAGAGGAATGCGAGGATTTATCCATCCTTAAGATTTTTCATGACGAGGATCTGATCAGACTGCACTGCATGAGATGTAGGAGTGAAACAACTCTTAAAAAGTTTTTAAAATTATCTACGTCTTCAGATAGAGCAATGGTTGCCCACGCAGTAGACACAATCAACCTCAGCAACTCAGTTGCCTACGTAGTCCCAGTAAACAAAGTTGATCCAGTGGACCATACCCGATATCTCACTTATGTCATCGTAGAAAATCGGAAAGATCTTGAGGATGCTATAGTGAACGCGTTCCATCTCAAAATAACCACCAGCGTGGCTCTCGCACTCACCAAGGCTGTCGGGATATTAAACGACCTCGTGTTGCTTACGGCGGTAAAGCAGAAAGAGCTCTATGTTAGTGTTATCCTCAACATCGTGTACGATAAAGATCTCATTTTTGAACCACTTCATCTCCTGCGTGTATCGAGAGGAGCTCCTCAAGTTGTTGTACAGATTCACTGAGGTATTAAAAAAACCCTTTTTATTCGTTAACACAAAACTTTAAAATTTTGTTGCTATCTGTCAGGTCTTATCTCCAACTTGTCCAGCCGATTATCCGATTTATCTCCGTTGAAATGAGCGACGAAGTACCCTATGGGAAGAACTCCACGATGAGCTTGAAACACAAAACGATAATGGCACATCGTGACCCTGGTTCCATGGACGTGCAGATGAACAATGGAGTATCCGGTGGTGTTCAACCTAGCCACGTGTTTGATCTTCGTGCGCGTGCTTCGTGCCTCTTCCTCCAGGTTAGCATCGTCACGACTAAAAATGAGATGAACTTTCCATCCACGGAAACGGTTTTCCGAACAGTGGTTAACTTCTTTGACAGCGTCATGCTTGATCTTCGTCAAAAACTGGTCGAATACCGTAGAATGGTTTTTGCGTCGCTGGTTGGTTCTCAGTTTTTCGTAGAAACATTTAATCGCTTGAATCCAGGACTTCCCCTCTTAATGAGGGAATTATTAACAAGCAATTAAAGAAATGTTTGACGGGACTATATAAAATACACATCTATCATCGCAAGGATAGACTAGAATCTTGCCTAGAGTCAATGGAACGTAGAATTTCGCACAAGATAGCTACAAATCGAGGAAAAGATTATATCCTGCGGCATGATATTGCTCGTCGATTCAGGGATATCGCTCGATCCATACAAGGTAACCACATACACATATTCTCTGAACGAATTGATCGAACGAGTCAGAGGATCCTTAAAGTCGATAACGAGAAGGGACCATGCACGTTGTCGTGAACGAGTACAAAGCACTGGCATATCGATGGATCCTTGCCACACAGCAGTACATGAAGCAATTGTGAGACAAAGAGAAAGCACTCACGAAAAAATACCCAGCTAAGCCTACAAAACAAAATTTAGCACGAAATTATGAGCCGATCACGATGAAGTGACATCGAAAAAACCTTACCAAAATCGATCCACAAGTCAGTCGACGACAACACGATAAGATAAGGTCTCTTGCACCACCCAGACTCGTCGAAAAAGTGTATGGAAGTGCTGACAAAGGATTTATTTACGATCATTCTCATTTGGTTAAGCGAGTAGTCGATAAAGATCTCTTGCATTTTAAACCTACCGTAGATACAGAACTGTGAACACACACGGATATCAAACTCGGAGTAGTTATTGAAGTTTTTACGGGAACAATAGAGCATCAACCTGTGGATCAGAGCAAACTTGCTGGTCATGTATCGTAGCGACGTTTTCATTCACATTGTCGAAATAGGCTTGGTCGTTTATCAAACGTCGCATCGAAGATGTCGGGATAGGCATGGGTCTTCGCCGAAGTCATTCTGTCTTGATTCAAACTTCCATCATTGCGAGGAATTAAGCACGTGCCCCTTCCAAGAAAATCTTAGCCACCAAATCATGCTTCAGTTTAAAAAAACGATGACTTTTGCCTCGAGTGGACCATTATTTCCTTGCTATATACCACAGAGGACAATGCCAATTGCGTCTCCAAGTACAAGCCGTATTTTGATACTATCAAAACAGCAATTATCACCTTTCTTGCAGCAGTCAAAGACGTCCCTAAACTAACTCGAAGTGTTCAACGATAGACTCTCCATCAACGTGTTCGGACTCGATCCAAAGAAAACGGTCGATAAACAGTTTGTGATCTATTTCATGTTGATCTTGAAAACGTGCACACAACGCAGCATCAGTTTGCTTTATTACCATCACCATTTTATGTACTTCAAAAACTCAGCTGTTTATGTCTATCACAGTACACGCAACATAAACATCATGAATATTTCTGCTATCGTTGCTTGCAATGCTTTCCTCAACTGTAGCGACTACATGAATATGTCACATCTGGATACTGTCAAGGAATACAAACCGTTCATATACCACGCGAGTAAAGACTACTGTTTGAGATCCACTACAGGAAATACAAGCGTAATTTTTATATCGTCTTTGACTCGAAAGCAATCCCTATAAAAGTGCAAGGACTCTCACCTGGCTCAGTCCACTCTTTCACTCAAGTGGAACACAAGTATGTCCTGTGCCCTATCGGATATAAAACCTTCCGCTCTGTCGATGATAAGTTGTTATCGTGGTATCGACAACTTAGAGGCGAGGATTGCGTACTCTGCTTCTTCGAGCAACTTGTAGCTGAATGGAAACACAACAGCAACATCCTGAAAAATCCAAAGCCGATAACTCCACTCACACTGCACTATGATCCCACCAAGTCACCGAGCACTTAAAGCCACATTGCCATGCCACCGGTCACTGTCGAGGAGCTGCTCATGAGGATTGTAATCTAAACTTTAAAGATCCAGACTTTCTACCGGTGATCGCGTATGATGTACGAGGATACGATGGACATTTCATTGTCGCAGCGCCAAGTCATCCGTGCATCAAATAAGTTCTCACCGAGATGGTATGCAAATCAAATGCATCCTCCACAATTTAGAGAAGTACATGTTTTTGATTGGACCTTTTTAATTCATTGATTCATGCCAGTTCATGGCGTCGTCGCTTGAAGAATTCGCTGAATCCTGCTCATGAACAACAGCGTCCTCGAAAAAATTGAAAGACATTAGACACATAAAGAAAATCAAAATCGTCAATAACCTTCAATAACCATCAATAACCTTTGACGTCGAGATAAGCTTGTGTCCATCGATACCTTCGTCAGCATTGAAGAGCTCGTCGTTTTCGAATCCTAAAAGCAGATCTCAGGCTGGACAAAATCAGTTACGTTAGTTCAGCTGTTTTTGACCTCTCCAAATTGCTCATGCTCGAGTTTCATTATGAGTTCATCAAACGCTAATACGGAGACGAAGTCAAACTGCTTATGACCTATTCCGATTCGCTCATCTACGCGGATCTGTACCAGCACCGCGACTTCTTTTATCCTGAAACAAGTCCACTCCACTGTAAAGATAGGTAAAAGGAAGTTGGGAAGTTAAAAGACGAAACATGTGAGATACCTATTACAGCGTTCATAGGACATGTATCCAAAATGTTTTGCCTCAAACTCGATGATGATAGCATCAGGAAATAAGCAATCGGTGTTAAAAAAAACCTCTCATTGGTCACATCGCTACTATCAAGTAGATATAATGAGCCAGAAATCCTATATCCCAGTAGTATATATACCCATGGGGGGTGTCTCTCGACCACTCTTTATCACGCAGTGATAAAAGTAAGCCAGAACTCTCAATCGTATTTACTACTGACGTTGTGAATATACAGAACCTCAGTCATTCAATGTATGCTTGTAGAAACTTTTAAAAATATTTTGCATCCCTCATAACTCATGTCTCTTAAAGTGCAAAAAATCAGAGAGAGAGAGAGAGAGAGAGAGAGAAGAAATAATGTTACAGGAGAATGTTGTGTTTTCAACTATTGTTATTCTTAACATTATCAAACCAATTTAAGAAAATAAACTGATCAACTTAAGTAAATATCTTCTGATAAAGGCTATTTGAAATTCACTGTTTTAGTAAAATTGCTTATTTATCAGATTGAAAACCCTACTTCTATTTTTTTAACAAGGAAATATATAGGGGATGCTCATTTCATTATGAAATATATCGTAAAGCTATGTTCCATGTAAATTTTCCTAAATAACATAGATGAACCTCAAAGTATCAGTAACGACAGACCAAGATAACTTTATAACGTTGTACACCATACTAAACTTTATTACTGTTATGTTGATCTATATTGCGTGTTTAACGTTAGTCCATGATTGTAGATAATAAGGATCATTTGCAAACAACATATTACATAGCTAACCTTTGTCCATGATTGTAGATTATACCTTAAGATAATGATCCTTTACAAAAAAAAAAACATGTTTAGTTGGATTTGAGTTCAGGACATTTGTGTTTCCCTTGGAATAATATGGTCTACCTGATCTTTGTGTGGTAGTTTTCTAAAATGTAGGTAAACAGGTCTGTCCTTATTTTGCGAATTTAATTGGAATGTCCATTGAGAATGAATTAAATCCTAGGTATTGGTCTGTATCATATGTCAGTCCGTATGAAAGTCTGAAATAAACAAAATTATTTCATACTTACTTTAGGTTCCATATTTAAACTCATTGTTAGTTGTATTTAGATATTTTGAGAGGGATCATTTATTTAACATGAATTGATTAGAATTACGAAGTGCTCACTGGCTCTTTGGACTAAATCATTTTTTTGCGATTATTGTTATTTCAGTAAAGGACATTTTGGATTATATCAGTGTGATACATCAAGAAGGTTATCGCATTAGCTCATCAAAGACCATTGATAGATGAACACATCAATACTGGAATTTGAAGCAGTATAGTTTTGAACATTTGATTAAACGCTTAGGTTTATTTGGGACTTCGCAATAAAATAGGTTCCTTTTAAATTTTCACTTTATATTTTATATATTAATTGGAAATAACTTGTTTGTTGCATTTTACTAGAATTGTTTTTTTCCTGTTACATAGTTTAAGACTATAGAGTTAATTACTGATGCAGTTATCAGATGTGAGTCACGTGGTTAACATGTTAAGTAGCAGAATGGATGTTTATTATTAAGTTAATTTGCCCGTCAGAATAGCAGATAAGGATTTTTAGGAGGTCTTAATGACTGAAAAAAAAACTGTCAAATGCAGTTCCTTCATGGTTCGCGACTTTATTTCATTTCGCAACTGACAATGATCTTCGACAAATGTGGCTGCCTTCATGTACCAATGTTGAACAGTGTAAACAAATGTTTTGGTTGTGACGACATTGGGAGACGTCTTCTTTCAAGAACAGTGAGTGTATAACTGCGTCAAAAAAGGTTTGGGACGACAAATGTAATACATGCAATCAATGATGTTGCCGTTGGAAGGTTTGAAGTGACCATTTGTGACATATGACAAAGCAGTTATGCGAGCTGTCGCATTGCACAACTAAGCAAACATGGACAAATAAATCAGTTCATACAGTAAATTAAGATGTAATTAGTTTAAAGAAAACTAGAGGATTCAGATGATATTTTAATTACGTAAATTTATTTGCACTTCAAGACGTTGAGGTGAAACTTCTATGAGCTTCAGAGATGGATATCATTCACGATGCATGTAGATGTATTTCCAGTTCTAGCAATTGTCTGGTGGAATTCATGTTTTGGCAGACCAAATTTCATGAGCATCTTTATGTTGGATACCATCGACACATGTTTTGGAGGCTGGGTCTAGTTCTGCTGCTATAATTGATGAGAGTCGATGGATGCTGATGCTGATTCTTAGTCTGATTGAGATTGTTATAAATTAGATTATTATATCAAACCTCTAGATGAGTTTTGTAGGGAACTGTGTCAGCTAGATAAAGAGCTTCATTGTTTTGGTCAGAAAATAGTGGTCATGTTATTGTCAGTTTTATAACATTTAATACATTTGACATAATTTAAATATCTTATTCTGCGTTTGACTTTGTTTTTCATATTTAATTATATAAATAACCTTAAGGGATGGTATTTAGGGCTGTCTGAATTTACCATTGCATCATCGATTACATTTGTTTTCATTTGTATGACCAGCTGGTTATCGGGACCAGTAGTATTTTCAGCTTATTTGCCCTGTGGGCTTTTTTGAGTTCCTGGCGATTCTAGAACACTGGTCTTTTATCTCCCTGAATATAATTAATAGAGTAAAATGAGTGTCACTGTGACCAATACCGCTTGACGGGTTCATGATAGGAGCAAAGTGACTTCATTCAAAGACTCACCAATAAACGTGTTTGCTAAAGGAATAACTTCCTGATCAACATATTTTACAAGAGTGTTCTTTTGTATAGGTCCAGTAAGTGCACAAGCTGTATACGATCATAGATTTTAATTTCAATAAGATCAACTCTTTGATCCGAACAAGGCTTATCACTTACAAAGTGGATTAACTACATCATTTTCGCCAGATAGGAAATTAATAATAAATATCCTCAAGGGGCAAAGAAGTCGCGATCCTATGACAACTGGTCCTAAGTTTGATGACAAATTAACACAATGGAGAAGAACGTTAACAAACCCGAATTTTACTCCCTGAATAAGAACACTTTCACTAGAATAAGACTTCTCAGAAAAAGGCAAAGCACTTGACAATAAAAGACCCCGAGAAGCGTCTGTGTCTCTTAGTATCTAAGTAGTTATAGGCTTGACATAATCACCAACAAGTGATATAGAACCTCTCGATATGAATGGTTGATAATTCTCCATAATAGAATCAGACTGAGGTTTGCTAGACACAAGAAATTTATTTATCTTTTAATACATGACCGTAAAACGTAACCGATTAGAAAAGGTCCATTTGGAACATCCCTGTTTTTATCTTGTTGTCTAAATTATAACCCAAAGCAATCAGAAATAACGTGGCATTTTATTCATACAATAAGTGCACGTAGGGAGAGATAAAGATAAAAGGATTCTGATCAGTCTTATCTGAAAGTTGATTCCTGATAGTTATACCATTTTGAAATTTGGAGGTACTCTTGCCTTTGAACAAAAACCTACTGAGAGTAAGTTTTATTCTCTTGCTTCCCTAAAGTTTCAAACTTTTTCTCATCAATGTAGGTTTTAACGCAATTGTTGAACTATTCAATGAATAAAATTGTTTGAGGTTATATTAATCTTTATCAACCTTCTTAGCTGTGTGCCATCTTTTAAACAGTTGTTATTTTTCCCATGCAAACCCAACACGAGCCTAGCAAACTCAACGCGATTGTTGTTAGTTTCCTTTCTACAATTGCTAAACCTT